>BGPR01000406.1:333685-391020 GCA_013235015.1 Araneus ventricosus
TACCATTTCTAACATTGAATGTGCAGGATTGAAGAAATCTAGAAAAAACTGACATAACACTCCACTTCACTTCAGTTTCTCCCCCCTAGGGGCGGAAGCTCCTCCCGGAGAGGTGGAAACTTTTCGATTCTGATATTCTTGAGGTCAAAGAAGTATTTGACCAAAATTTCAAAACTATATAAATGTTTTCCCCTATTTGCCATTTTTCGATCTAATTACAATGGACTATTTGTGCTCTTAAAAGTTCTAAGATTTATTATTAACATAAAAATATATTTTGTAACATTTAAATTTTGCACAAAGGGTAGGCTAAAAATTTTTTCATTTTGTTAAAGACAAAATAACTGTACAGTCGCGGAAAAAAAGTAACCACCCAGGATTTTGCCGTCGTTCATCCTATATTAAAACAACGATACCGTTTTATAGGCAAGAAAGTATTTTTAAAGATTCTATGATTTAAAACTTAATAAGGTGTCATCTACATATTTAAAATTGCCCTAACTTCAAAGTTTTGAATAACACCCTATTTTAATGACAAATAAATGTATAATGAAAAAATACCCTTAAAATATATTTTGGTTAATATGCCATGATTAGATCGAAAGATGTTCAGCATTTTGTGTTTTAAATATAAAAGGGACAGACGAGCTTCTTATATTAAATAACATAATTTTGAAAATTTCTTATTATTTACAATTTTTTTTAAATTAAAAATGATTTGAAGCTACTTGAATTTATTCTATAGATTCAAGTTAAATTTCTTTTTAGTGAAATGTTATTCTTCAGTATTTGATTATTTGTAATCTTCTTATATATATATATATATATTAATAAAAGAAATATTAATAAGAAGAAATAATAAGAAATATTTATAAATTTCTTTTATTAATATTTCTCACTTTTCGGTTGTACTGCTGCATTGGCGCATTCACCGCATTTGTGAAGTTTTTTCCTCATATTTAAATCATTTATAGAATCTATTTTTTCTCACACATTTAAATCTTTTTCGGATTCTATGTTTATCATATTTTGTCCTTTTCCTAAAGTTTACTTCTTTTGAAATTGCACTTCTTCATTTTGAGTATTTTCTTAACTGTTATTGCATTTGTTTCTGGTTTTGTTTATGTTTTTTATGTTTGTATATATATATCAATTAATCAAAACATGTATTATATTTTAAATATACACAAAATTAAAATGAAATTACCTTATGAATAATCATACAAATGAAATAGAAAAGATAGTGATAGTTTGATATTAAAAACTATTACACTATGAAAAAAGACAACCTAGAAATGGAATTCCAACAATCAAATGCTTATCAGCCTTGGAAACTGATATGTCGCATTAATCTAATTTGCGGCGCCAACCCTCTGAGAAAGCCAATTGTTGGAAAAACGAAAAAATAGGGGAATAAATCCCCAAAATGTTTCAAGATTAGAAACGAGAAAGTATATAACTTATAACATACCAATTCAATAGTTATAATTATTGTTAGGACTTGAGCATTATCCTAAAGACATTTCCGCATTTAGAGTGAAAATATTATTTCTAAATTAAGCTTATAATACTATAATAAAACACTATAAAATATTAACTATAAATTAAATTTAACCTTTTATAATAATATATATTTTTTTGAAAATGCACATAAAAATAAATAAATGAATATATGATGCAATCTTATTCTTAATAAGGGGCGCCCTCTACCTATGAAGTGATTTACTAAAATCTTTGTTAATTCCATTATATATGATCACATCAAAAATAAATCTAAAATACTTTTAATTTAATGGTGTTAAATATTTCTTATTTACATAAGCATAATGAAATTTATATGATATCCATATTTAATTTCAGGAAATGTATGAGTATGAAACTGTTGTTTTAATCTGTGACTAAAATAGCTTCTATGAATATAATTTAAGACGATGTTTCTATAAATTTGACGATTAATGTTGCTATTCCAAAAAGGTAACTTGTTTATATTGAACTGAAAAGTATATATATATAAAGATATAAAAAGTTTAGTTTAGAGAAACTAAAAATTTAAATATTGCACAAATACGAGAAAAATTATATTGAAAAGAGAAAGCTATTTCTGCATTCCTGATAACTGTGCGATGATATCTCAAGCAGTAAATTTGGTGCTATCAGCAAGGCCTTTTTTCTGTTTTTCTTCCTCTGTTCGGCAACTACAATAACTGGTTTGGCGACATTTTTCACATTTCCTCATGCGATATACAGTAACTCTTGTGCTTATTCACGGCGGTGTGTTGTAAGCCTTTTTCTTTTCTTTTCTCTTTTATATTTTTGTGAATATTTCTGTATTTTTAATCTAGATCTTATGTATTCGGATTTTTAGCTTTCGATTTTTAAATCATCTTCATTGTATTTGTATTTTATTCCATTATTTTTCCATGTTTAATTGTTTGTGCTTTTGGAGGGAATAACGACAAAATTTTTACGTTTTTTCGTATGTTGTTAGCAGAAAAAAGCACGTATTACTATCATAGGCGGGCTTCTCTTCCTTACGAGCGGCTTGCCATGATATTTTTCAAATTATTAAATTTTTGTTTTCCTCTCTTTTGTCCTTTGTTTCTTGTATGTTTTTGATTTTTTTTTCTTTTAGTTCTTGTATGTTTTGATATATATACTTCCAGCCGGATTTAGATAATGTAACTCTTTACAAAACACAGTGCAAGGAAGAAAAGAACATTTTTACTTTATTGTGTGTTTTCATATTTTTGCACCTCGCCAGAGAAGAAAATGATCAAACATTGGTTTTTAAAGAAAACATTCGTCTTAAACAGCATTCTTCTGGAAATAATGCTATAAATATAATCAGCATAACAACACCTAATAAAGAAAAATGTTACTTTTCCTAATTATAAGTGCATCGTTTTATAACGAAAATAGAAAATTTAATGTAAATTCAAAACTTTTCGTTCGAAAAAGCTGAAATTTTGCATGGGCTTATAAAATGGCCTTGTGCCTTGATTACTCTTAAATTTTTAAGTGTTGCTGTTCAAAAATTTTTAAACAGAAGTAGAAGTGTGAAATGTGTAGAGTAATGTATACTATCACATCAAAAAATTTAAAAGTTAATAGGTATATTATGGATGGTGTCAGGATGAACATGTCTTCTGTAACTAAAAATATCAACCTTCAAAAAGTATAAAAACAAACAAATTAAAAGCATGATCTCTCGACACGACGACAGACGGTACGATCGAACTGCAAAATCTCGCTTAAAGCGAAGGGATTATGACGTTACATGGTTTGGACGAAATGCATGCTGGGAAACAACACCGCGACCTTGGTTACGAGGAATCGCGGAGGAAAAATTGGAGCGAAAATATTTTAACACTTCAGAAAAAAATTAATTAAAACTCAACCATAAAAGATACTTTAATCGTTCTTGTTTTAAAGGAGAAATGTTCCAGTTATTACCTAAGAAAATCAAAAATCATCATTAGAACGACGGATGCAAGAAATTAAAAATATTAGTAAAAAGTGACCATTATTTAAAAATTTCTCAAAATTGAGTAAATTACATTAGAAATTGAAAACAAGCTTCATTAGAACGAAAATTGTTTTTTTTTCTTCTATCCGATGATGCATTGATTGTTTTCCAACGATCATTAGAAAACATACTACAGCCATAAACGTGCCGAAAATGACCCAAAACAACACAAAGCATTAAATAGAAAATTTTCTAGATTAAATTTTAAAATTCGGGCTTCGAGGTGCACTGAATCACCATTATGACCACCTGCGTGCCAAATTTCATTGGCGTAAGTGCGATAGATTCGTCTGGACATCGCGCGCACACACAAACATTGCCTTTTATAAGTATAGAAGATTATAGTAATGCCCTTTTAATGTGAAGATTCAATCTTCAGGAATTTTCCAGCAATCGAGAAAATCTAGCTAGATAGCAACATTTACAGAAATTTTCCGTTTTCTATGATTCAAATCGAAGGTAGTTGTCGGAAGTGAGAAATAATCGCACACGTAGATAAAAACTGTCAATTTTTTTTAAAAATGTATATTTTGAGTTAGGGTAACAGTAAACAAGCCTAAAGCATTAGAAATAGGAATAAAGAACAAGGACTCTGAAAGCTGTTCCAGCAAGAATCGATATAAATAAGCAAAGCGTACTATTTTGAGTTATGGCAGAGTTAATATGTGAGTGCGATATCTTGGAATTTTTTTTTATATTTTAACGCTAAATTTTCTTTTATTTAATATCTGATCTTACAAATCCGAAAGAAATTATTCCTATTTTAAGAAATGGTCTGCATTTTAAGAGAGCCTTTAGAAAATTGTTTTAATCAGATATCTTATAGAGACGAACGAGCGTCCATGCTTCAAGTATTCTCATTCTCTTTTAGAAAAGATATTTCCACCAAAATATTCTTTAAGCACTAATTTCAGAAATTAGTTAGCATTGAGGTCATTAGTTACATTGATTTAAAAGTTTTGATCAAATAATAACGATTTAAAATTGCTCCGTTCTAGAAAGATTACACACGGGTTGAACTCAACGCAATAACTCTGAAATAGAGTTATGACAGATACCTTCGTTATTTTTACTGAATAACTTTCTTAGATCACTTTATGAAAAGGAAGAAAGATTCTTAATATGTACTTTTCAAAATATTTTGTAGATTCACATCCAAAACACCTTTCGTTCACTCTGGAACGAGAAACGTATCCGTTCTTTTTGTTCGACTGGAGTCCATTCATTCGTTTTGAGGATCCGGATTCTTCACTAAGTTCTGGAGTGAACGACATATCACTATTTGGCGGTTAATTGGCGTGGATTAGATGAGATGGCCTGAAGCAGAAATTTCTACGAGGGAAATATATTATCGTCCGTTTGCAAAACGCTAAATTGCTTATGTACTTATTATACTTTTTGTAGGCTAGACAGAAACAACAAATTAAGTAAGCTTTAATCAATTCTTACCTATTTCTCATCTCTTCTTTTTTTATTTACATGCTTTAGAATTAGTAAAATTGTTTTGCAGACTAATAATTCAAGTATTTGTGCCGCCAGTCCAGAAATTAAATGGGATTGCAAATTTACTTAGTATAGTACCTTTCTCTCTAAAACAATATAACATGATGATTATTTTGAGTATTTGAAATAACGCATTTATGAAATGTATATATTTAGTGTAAATATGGTTGCTTAAGTTTTAAAGGAAAAATTATATGGAGGCCTTTCTAGGAGTGTACCATTTTTTTTTCTCTTGACCGAATCAGATCGGCAATAATTTAGCCCATCTTTTGACGGCAGTTTTCGTTTCCTTTTTTATTACGGATTGAAAAGAACTTTGGAATGAATAGGGGATAATAGCCAGTGTTGCTGAAAGTCCCTAAAAGCCCCCCTTTTTCAAATCAAATTAAGTTTTAAAGATATAGTGATGATCTTCTAAGGCCAGATAAATTTTTTCTAAAAAATAAGTTCCAGTTTTTCTTACCGGAATTTTTAAAAATAATAACTTCCTTGTTTCCATTTATTATATAAAGGAATTTCTCCTCTACACCATTCAAAAATTATATTTAATAAGAAGTATAATTTTGTTGACATTTTACTAAATACTATATCAAAGCAATTCAGCACCATTTGACAATTAATTAGTAAAATAATATATATATATAAAGAAGTAATCATATCAGAATCATAAGCTAATTAATCAAAATATAGATTACAATAAACATATGCTTATTTATATATAGTAGAATGTATCAAATGTAGTAATATACAAAATCTAATAAAATTCAAAACACAAAAATTGTCATAACTAATAAAGAAAAAATATTATTAAAGACTAAGACAGTAAAAATTGTGATAGCCCTAAAAATTAAATACTATCTAAATGAAATATTGCTATCCTATCTATATTTACAAATAAGAAAAATCCAAAATTTTTCTAATCTAATCAAAATTGTCACAAATAATTAAGATCAAAAGTACTATTAAAAACTATGTCAGTAAATATTGCAAAAAGCCCTAAAAATTTAATAGAATCTATATGAAATGATGTTATATCCTATTTATAAGTAAACTTTGAAGACTATTATTATATAAAATATTTACTTTAAATTATGTCACAAAGATTAGGAAAGAAAAAGATTAATATATATAATATATATTAAGTTATAATATCAAATCCAGCAATATATATATATATAAATGAACATAGCAGAATTTAAATATATTTTGTGTAATCATCTAATCTCGAGCAGTTCTTAAATGATGAAACCAAAAAATCTATAATTTATCATACATTTCTTAACTAATATTTCTGCTTAAACGTAACTTTTTAAAGTGTGCACTAGAAATTCCTTTGTATAATAAATGTAACTTAAGAAGTTATTGTTTTAAAAAAATACACTATGAAAAGATGAAACATTTGTTAGAAAAGTTTTACCGGGTCTTATCAGATTTTATGCTTTTAAAATTTATACAACCTTTATCATACTAAAAATGTACACTTTTATTAATTTATTTTTCCTTTCTAGTACCTGCAATTTTTTGTGTACTATGTTTGTTTGAGGACATTGAAGTATTTTTAAAACATTACTCTCTCGTTTCCTGAATTTCATACTGATGCAATATATTGCATTTTCTATAAATTTTTTGGATCCTATCTTTCTGTTGCTGTTCTGATAAATTCAAAATGCACCTTGTTATGCAGGAATGTTATATTTTAACAATAAAGAGTCAGATTTGATAAGATGGATGGATTTTTAGGGTGAATATTACTATTTTAATCTCCCAAAAGTATTTATTTTGGTAGGTATTCTAAGATTTAATTTAATAAACATTTGTGTAAGCCTACATAAATGTGTATGTGTATTAGGAAGTGAATTTTTTTTACAAAAACATTTTTATGTAAAAAACAAAAACCTCTTATTACACGAAACTCGAATTTTTACCTACTGTTATTGTTTTATGAACTTCAAAATTTACATCAGAAATTTTAAAATTAAAATCTGAGTTTCGACTTTCTGCTAATGAAGTGTATCTGATATTTGAAATTCCTTTTGATTTTCCAATATACTATTAACTTAATAAATTGTTGATCTTATTATTGAATGAATTATTTCAATTATTGAATTTTAACATTGCTATTTATTTTTATGTAAAGCATATTCAAATCAGTTTGGTTCTTTCCTTTAAATAAAATGTCTTGTTTCTTATTGATATATTTTATTAGTGAATAAATCTTCCAATAAAATAATTAGTCTCTAGAAAATATGATTTCTAAAAAGAGGAGGAAGTGAAAGAGGTGAAATGTTAAAAATCCTATTATACTTTATATTGCAGTTAATTAGTATTCATAAGCAATAGATTATTCTTTTTAACCAGAAGTTCAAAACAAATTATATGAACAGAGAATGATAGAAGAATATTCCAATATTTGCTGAAAGTGACTTAATATCATATTCCAAAACTCATTCCAGTGTTTCCCTTTTTAAAAAATATGTTATATATATGCGTAATAAATGTTGCTTGTTTTGAAATTCATAAATAAACATATTCAACTTTGGTTTATGACATCCCTATACCAACTATGAATGTATTGAGCAAAAACGCCATTTGCAATTATACTTGTAAAATGAATGTGTTAGTGTAGAATCTGAATGTGTAGCGAATATGTTAAATCCAGCTAATAGGATTTACAATGAAAAGGATTGTTTGGCTATTGTTTTGCATGCATTAGTTTATGTACTTCACCTTTTCTAAGGTCATGGGAAGTATACTTACCACTAAATTCATGAATTTTTAAATGTCCATCATAAGCACAAAAATATTAATTAGTACCACTTTGACCACATAATGTGGATTGAATGATTTCATTATTTTTACTATTTAGAGTTAATAATGTGTCTACACCGAACAGTGAAAAGAAGGGTGACCAAAGTTCTCACATAATTTTTTCGGGAAATAAAAATTTAATACGTTTTAGTTTCTTTTGGCAAACCGTATTGAAGTGTCTTGATTTGTCAATTAATGAAATTAATTAAGAACTGAAATAACTTACAATGTCAACATTTTTTTTTTTGATTAGTTGAATAAATTTCCCAATTAATTCAAAATCAATTTCAGTACCTAAAATATTTTAATATACCAGTACTGGAAAAAAATAACCTTTTAAAGGGTTGACCTACATTACTGATATTTATATGTCCTATATTTATAAATATATAAAAAATTGGTTCTTTGTTTTAGAACTTAATATTTTGACTTTTTATCTACTAAAGATAATAATTACTGTATATATTCTATACATATTAAAATAGATTGGTGGTATATTTTTCTGCAAATTTAGATTTTTTTTTTTTTTTTTTTTTTTTTTGTAATTGAATCTTAAGTTTAAAAGTCTTCTTTTTTAGTATGTGTAAATAATTATTTTATTTATTTTTAATTGAAGTCTAACAAGTTGAAACCTTAGGTTGGAAAAGTAACTTTTCAATATTCAAAGACAGTATGAATTAAATAATTTTATCTATAAGTGTACCTTGGCCACATATATTTAGGTATTCAGGCTACAATTTTCTGCAAAATTCATTAATTTTTATAATGTCGATGAAAATCTACTCTACCACCTTGTGTTTGGAGCTGCTTTCTCTTAATAACTTCAGAAACCACTCAAAATATTAATAATAACCACTTTTACCACTCAAAATTTAAATAATAAAATTAATTTTCAATAAGTTATTATTGTTTTGAGATAGTGACAAAACCTAGCACCAAAAAAGATTCCTGTAAATTCTTACCAAATTTTTCAATGAAACAAACATCTACATGTTTTAATTTCTTATCACAAACTGCAACAAAGTGTCTTGATTTCTTAGTTTACTAATTTATCAAATTAATTAACAAGTGAAGTTAATTTTTTCTAATGTGCTAAATGGATTTTATAAAAAAGCAATCTCTTTCCCAAAGATACTTTACTACTTGAGAAAATCGGCCTTTTAAAGAGTTAATTTAAATTACTATGAACATAATAAAATTTACTGGGAAGAAATTTTTCAGCAATTTTAAATGATTTTTTTAAATTTCTTATATACTCTTCATATTTAAAGTTGTCTTTCAATTGTATTATATTAAAAGGAGTGTAAACCATCAGTTTTATTTATTTTGAATTAAAGGCAAAACATCTGAAATATTGCATGAATTTCACTACTGAACTAGAGTGTAAATTAAATAATTTGATATCATGTGTAAAAAGATAAAAAATTATTTCAAGAGAAAAGTCTGGATATTAATAATATGATTTTGTGAAAATAGACTTTTTGAGAAGCTATATTATTTTTATTTATTATTGCAAGTTGTTTTTTGTTTGCATTGATAATCTATTGTCTAGCCTTATATCAAAGTTTCAAAAGAGTCATTAAATGTACGTAGAGTGTTTTATAAAAAATTCAAATTAAAAATTTTCATATCTTTTTATTATAATTTCTGCAAACGTTTGTGACTCTAATTCTATATATGTCAAAAGATGGTGCCTGCAGGGAAAACTACTTTTGGAAAAGATCTTACTATCTTGAAGTCAGTGGTCAGCAAACTGCAGCTGTGCTAAGAATCGATTTCGACAATGTACGATTATTATAAAATCTGGTTTTATTTAATGTTAGTATCAGTGGTGGCTCGTCCATTTCAGCTTCAAAGCTGCAGTCCCCTTGAAATTATTTTAAAAGCTTGTATTTTCGTTTTTTCTAATTGGCTTACTTCTCCACTTTGAGATTTCAATGATCAATGAAAATGGCCAAAAAGTAATAAAAACGTAAGAGGAAGATTGAAAATCAATCAAGAATTAAGAACGAGAGAAACTAGGGCTGCATAGTGTTTAGCCGCTCCTAAGGATCAGAATTCGCGCACTGAGCAACATGAATCTCTCAGTCAGGAGAAAAAGCAGCCCTTTCTCTTCTTCAAATTACATGCACTTGAGCTGCATTTTTCCCAACTCTCGTTTGGCACAGCTTCCTCATTTGGAATTCCCCCCCCCCCCCTCTTTTTCTCAGTAGTCCAGTCATTATGTAGTTTTTTAAATCAAATTCTGGAGCAATTGTAATTTTTTCATCCTTTAAGTTTTTGCTGATTATGGATCTGATCTGCAGGGGTGCTGATTACGAATCTGAGGTTTGCAACCAAAAATCTTTGTTTGAATTTTAATTATAGTAAAAAAAACATGAAAAAATGTTTTCTCAGTTTCTTGTTTATAAGTCAAAAACTATCATTTTTTAGTATATCACCATTATTTACCAAAATAATCTGCACAAAATTTCCTACAACTTGGGTCTAAACAACTTTTGCAACACTGCTTGTTTCTGGGCTGACAAGCCGCCACTGTTTAGTAGTTAGTTTAAGCCCACTCCTATTATAAAAACATGGCTCTTGAAAAGAATGCGTCTCTCAAAAGAAATCTAAGTCGTTGTGCTGCTGTTCTTTGACTCTTTTGACTAAAGAGTTTGCCGCCCACTGAGTTAAGTTAACCACAAATGCTGTATAATCAAGCACGGAAGATAACATCTGTCGGAGTTCGGAAAATAAAGTGATAATCCAGTGAATCACAAATCCTATCATTTTCCGCTTGGATCGCAGTTAAGTAGCTATTACTGTGAATATTTGGTTTCCATCAATTATAGCGAAGCAAATCGATAGCTACGTTCTATCGTTATTCAAGAGCATTAATTGTGAAAAGAGCCGTAATCATTCAAAAACACATGTCACAACAAGAATGGCGACTCGCAAGAAAACCTTTGAAACTGTGTTCGGCGGGGGAGTGTGACCGGAAAGATGGCGACAGAAAGAGCTAGTTCATATATTTGTTGTTTAATGATCTTCTTTCTAAACACCATGAAGTAGCTTTAGTATATTAAAATTACTCAATTTTCTAGAATTAAAAGAATTTGTAACAACAGGGAATATTTTACAAAAGCAACTGAAATTTTAATTAAATACCTTCAACAAAATAATTTTCCTAGGAACTACTGCAATATTGATGTTTTAATTAAAGAAAATACAAATAATTTAAAATAATAATAAAAATCTCTTTTGTTTTTATTTGGCTTCAATAGATGGCGTTTTACTCTAATTACACGCCGGGTTATTTTTTTTTTTTCCTCCATTCCTGTTTTTTTGCACTCGTTGATTAGGTGGGATTCTTGAAATGGCGTTTGTTGGTAAGCGAGGTAAGGCTGAAAATCTTTATTTGGGAAAGGAATATGGCGGCCTTCCTATGAGGGTGCCATTTTCTTTTTCTCTTGACCGAATTGGATCGGCAATTTTTCTAGCCCGTCTCTTGATGGCAATTTTTTGTTTTTTAAGGCAGCTTGAAACGAAGGCTGTTTTATTTTTGTGATACTCTGGAATTAATAATTTTTAAACCCGGCACAAGCCAGGAACTCGGTTCTGGAGCATACGCCGGAGATAAAATCTTCATCCTATATCCTATCATTTATTCGAGTTGTTTTTCATTTCTTAGAATGTTCCATTTTCTTCCATTCCAATTCAGGATTTTTAGGGTTATATATTGACAGATGTCAAGCCCTTAAACAGAAAAATATATTGCTTTGAATCTGTTTCTTGTTTGACCCCTGATGTTGTACAAGGAGCCCAATTCCTCCATTTTGTTTTTTCACTCTCTTCTTCTTCTTCTCTTAGTTATATTAAAGCTACTTTTAAAGTATATTGAAAAGAAATGACATTTCAAAAAAAAAAAATTTAACACTTTACGTACATTTAATTGTCAATGTTGAAACGCACATTTTGACAGTAGTATTTATTCATCTCTATAGGGATGGGAAAAACCTACGGGTTAAAACGATAATCAATTTTTTTTTTTTCGATTAACCGGTTATTATTTGGCCCTGTTATAACTTATTTTGATTTTTTCCCAAAAACCGGGTAAAACAACTGGCTAAATTATTTTTGGAAAAGGGGTAAATTAAAGAAATCAGGTAACTATTCTTCAGTGGGCGGTGGTTTTTTTTAGAAAAAAAAATCTGAATTATTAACTATAAAATTAGAAATAAAAATGATTTAATATGTTTAAATAATATATTAGAAACACACTATGCTAAATAGTCATTGTGATATAAGCTGTGCATCGGTCATGCTCTCGGTTTCGTTTTCGTGGTTATCGTTGAAATGTATCATTTTTTATCAGTACCAACAATCAACGCCCACATGTTGGAGTTTATTTGAGTTAATTGCCCTATATCCTCGCAAGTTTTGTAACCCTCCGCAAGTTATTTGAGTAAAACCGTCATTTCCATTAATTGCTGAAGTCTCAGCCTATCAATGGTGTAGTCGCAAAATAAGCAGTGCCGGAACGCTCTAACCTGGGTGGCAAAAATCAAGCTGTTTTGAGGATTTTTTAACATTTCTTTTATTATTTTTGTCGTAAAAACAAAATACAATGCCAGAACGGCGTTCTGGCTTCACTACACTCCTGCAGGCCTATCCCCACCATTAAAAATGCATCAAGAATGATTTCTGGTGTAGTCATTTAATTGGTGTCAGAAATATTAGATATTTTAATACTTTCGATAAGACCAATAGGGACATTTTGGGAGGCGAGTATATTACAGGAATTTTGACCCCGGCCTCTGATGACGGTTCGTACTTCTGTCTGAGGATTCGTCGCATGAGTCTGTCGTAATGATGGCTATTGTGCAGGGGCCTCGCCACGGCGATCTGGTTCATTCATGATCCGCACGATGAAACTGACCAGAGTAATTCTTTGGTGATATTACAGGATTGGAAAGCTTCGTTATCCCTTTTATTAAACGTCATCGAAAGTGCGTTAAAAAATTATAACTGCTTCCAAAATCTATATCAAAAGCTTTTGATATCCTTAAAAACAGGAGTGCAAAAATATTGCAGAACTTCTACCGTTCCAGGATTCGTTCTCACATCCTCATCACGTCACTGAAAGACTTATTATGAATACATTGGACGACATTTTTTGCCCAATGGGCTGATTTCCTTTAAAAATGTACGGAAAAAACCCCGCCCCCCCCCCCCGAAATTTGGTTACTTTGGGCGGTTTATCCTCCAGGTTAAACCAGAGGTGAAATAAACCGGGTATAACCGAAACCGGTTGTTTTAACAATATCCGCCATCCCTACTTCTTTAGTAGGGGAGAGTGGGGTAAAACCGGGTACCCTTGATTCTGGAGCTTTTATTTTTCCAATCCAGAAGACTGATACTAAATTAGATTCTATTAATCAGGAAAATAGAACAGTCATAGCGACGTGTTTTCCACGTCGAACCATTAAAGCACTCCATACCCTATGGGTGAGTGGGTAATAAATAAATATAGTGGCGTGTTGTAGCTGTTGAATTCACTGCACCTGTGAAGGTTTATTTGTTTTAAGACGTCAGCTCTCTAATGTTAGTTTGATTAATACACTGACCTTACTTAAAAATCAGTTATAAAAACTATAGTTAGTAGATATGTTTACTAAGGATTTATACCCTATCAAACAATAAGGATTTACTTCAATAATTGTGCGATTCTATTTCGTTTTTTATAACCTCTGCACTCGGGGTAAAACCGGATACTCCAAGTGGCGTAAGACCGGGACAGTCGATCTTGATGATTCCTCCTATTTAGACGATAAAAAAACATCATTGATTGTTTATATTTTGGCTGACCTTGCTTAAAAATCAGTTATAAAAACTATATTTAGTGCAGCTTATTATATGATTTCTAAGGATTTATACCTTATCAAACAATTTAATTTTCTTATTTAAATAAGAAGGTTTAATCCAATGTGAAAACTGTCTTAGCTGTACCCACGCAAGCTGCAGTGGCGCGGAGGAAAAAGACAATTGCTTTATATGTGAATTTTGTTACTAATATTCTTAAATTGTCATATAAAATAAAAATCATTTCAACTTTTCCACTAAAAATTAAGTTTTCCTAATTTCCAATGAAGTTAACATGTGTATCCGGTTTTACCCCACTAGATTGACTTTTTTTTATAAAAAAATCATTTATAAAATAAGTAATAAAATTGTGGCTTTTCTGGAAAGATATATTTTACTCCGATGAACAATGAAAAGTTTAATAAAATTTGAGAGCTCCATGGCGAATGTTTTGGCTCCAACAAGCCTTCGAAACTTAGCTACTCGGTTTTACCCCACTTTCCCCTAATTTTGATTTTTTTTTAAATGCTGCGTAGAAAATAGCAGTTCGTCAAATATTCGTCAGCCCTACTCGTGGTTGTTTCAAAGTCGTTTCTTGGGAAAATCACCAGATTGTGAGTGCGGAGCTGATGATCGAAACGTGGAACATTACATAGATAGCCCAAGCTCAGACTAATACGGGAAAAATTCTTTCCTCGCGGCTATTCGAACTATGGGAACTTTGCGATTGATACAGCATAAGACTGGAAAATTCGGTATCAAGAACCTTCTGCTAAACATATTGAAAACTGTATATTACTTTGATACTGTGAACATGTCATACATTACTAAATAAGTGACATCTTAATCTTGCATGCTATATATTATTATTAACATTATTTCCTATAATCTTTTATTTATATTATTATTTATTTTTCACCTTTCTTGTATTATACTTATTCATATCTTTATTATTTATATTTTTATGCTATTATTCAGACATGACACATTTCAGCGGAAACGCGGAATTCAGCTTTTTCGGTATCGGATTTTATCATCCTTAAATTTTTATTATATAATAATTCTACAATATTTTTGATATCTTAAGCACTTTTTGTATAAATTTATTTATTTTATTGTTAGATTAATTATACTTATTTTACTTCTCGATATTTATGTTTGGCACGATTCATTATTTAAGAAGTTCAGCTTTTTTTGCTCCAAGCCTGTGATATGTCTGTATTATTGTTACTTTATATCGTTAAGTTATTATTTCTATTTATTTCTTATTCTGAAATCTTTGTTTCAAGCACTTTATATTCTTAGAATTCGTACTTTCTAAATTCTCATTTATTGCATTTAAGTTCTATTTTGTACATTCTTGATGCTATTGGCAACTGTAAGAGCCAGCCAATTTAAAGGCCTTTGCCGTATCTCCTTGTTTAGTCTAGTCTTAGCAGGCTTTCGCTTGACCATTTGTAAATTGCCCGCATATCCGCTGTAGGGTTTCTGAATGATGGATTTACCCTTTCTTAAGAAAACAGTGTGGTAGAGAATGACCACCACTGATATGAAAACCCATAATCACTGCTACTATTGCCAGCATCTAGAAAAATATGCTTGAGAACTTTTAGCAAGAATTGCATTAAAGACTTCATCTATGCTGTGTAACAAAAGGAGAGCATATTGACCACAGTGTCTCTCGGCACATATCAACAGGAACATCGCTTATTGCTATGAATTATATGGTTGCTCACCTGACAGAGCACTGCGCCATAGCCGTGTGCCTGTAAGCCTTACGATGGTTCGCAATACTTTGGACACTTATGAACTGTTACTCAGTGGACCTTCGTATCCTGAATATCGAATTGCCTCAATAGTTGTAACGCCATCTAGTGGCATAGATTTTATTTTATACTATAGTGTCAAGAAATTCTGGTCACATGTCAAATTTTCCTGTTTCGTTGACTAATTATTGAAGTTTGAAGTATTTCCTTACTTCTGTAGCTCCCTGTAAATGAGCTTTTCTTCTGTGTTGTTTCAATTTTCCAAATAATTATTTTTATTCATAACCAAAAATCTATAAAAATAAAGCATTTCTCAGTGTTTCTAAAACTCTTATAAACCAACCTGAGTTATCAAAATGTATACTATATATATATATATATAGCATTCAGCAACGTACAAAAAGTCTAACTGTAATTTGAGTACAGTTACCAAATCATATTCATTTAAATACATCAATTAGCAATTTACACAAAACATACATTATATTTATAATATACATAAACATTAGAATAAAATTAAACCATCCATAATCATACATTCGAAGTATAAAAAAAAGTTTGACTAAAAACTTTCAAGGTTGACTTTTTTTTGAAAAAGTCAACCTTGTTTGGAATTCCAAGAATCAAATGTTAATCAGCCTGGGGACTGATTTGTCGCATTAAATCTAGATTTTGTGGCGCCAACCCTCTGCGAAGCCAGTTGTTGGAAAAAGAAAAAGGGGGAGTAAATCCCATAATCATCTCAAGATAAGAAAAAATCTTACTATTATACCTACATATCAGAGATTTATACAACATACTAATTCAACTTAACCTTAAGAAAGTTCTGCATTTAATGGGAAAATGTTTTTGATTTAAGCGTTTTAACACTAATATAAAACACTATAAGGAATATTAAGTTTAAATTTAACCAGTTATAATAATATATATTAAATATGTCCTATGTAAATATTTATTATATGGTGCAATCATAATCTTTAAAATAGTGGCGCCATCTACCCTTGAAATGAATTACTAAGATTTTTTTGCTAAAAATATAAAATATTATTACAACGAAGATAATTTAAGAGAAAATTTAATGGGAGAAATAAAAAATATTTTAATATATTTATTATATATAATTATATTAATAATATAATTAATATAATTATATTATATATAATTTATAATATTTTCTAGAACTGCACTAATATGAGACTGCTTTCTATTTCTGTGTGAACAAAATATTGCTTCTGTGAATATAATTTAAGACAATATTTTTATATATTAAACGACTTATGTTACTATTCCAAAATGGTAACTTGTTAATATTAAACAGAAAAGTGTTTCTTTTATCATAAATTTGGGTGCTTAATTTATTATCTACTATTTTTATATCAAGATCAAGAAAATCTGCAGAAGAAAAACCATAATTAGTTTTTAATAATATCGAGTATTCTGGATAAGAATCAATTTGTGGTGTGTAGTCTTCCACTTTAGTAAAAATATTACTAAATCATCAATATATCTATACATAAAATAAGAATTATTGATAATTTTTTTCTTTTTGAAAATAGTGTAAATATAAATCAGCCAGTGCATTACTAGCTGGTCCACCTTGTGGAAGTCCTTTAATTTGTTGGTACAATTTATTGTCAAAGCTAATGTAATTTTCTCTTAATATAACATCTATTAATGTTTTATATATTTTACAGGGTGTTCCAAAAAGGTGGAACAAACGTTTATTTATTTAAAAATTTATCATAGACATATACTTCCGATTACAAAGTTTCATCAAATAAGGAGAGAATTTCTATGAATATAGTTTGATATCCAAATGGACTTATAATAAAAAGTTTCAAAAATTAAATTTTTATTCGGCCCACATAGAGCAAAAATGTCAATTAGTAAAATGTTTTTCTTACATTCAACTATTCACATACAAAGTTACATGCTTCCATCTGCAAAACTTACAAAAACATAAAAAGACAAAATTATTGACTTTGACCACTTTTCCTTACCTCTCACTACTGCGTGATCCAGTCTTTCGGTGTACATTTTAGGGATAATATGCATATTTTTTAAAAAAATTATTCAAAGGGCGGAATCGGGAAATAATGTATTTGCTAACTCTTGTTAAATCTAAAAAATAGTCAAATAATACATTAATTGAAGTATTTACAAAAATAGTTCATCTTGTGAACCAGCTAAGTTCCTGTTGAGGCAACATGAAAGTGAATCCGAAACCTAAAATCAGCCAATGAGGAAAAAAAATTAATAGCCCATGAAAGCGAACAGTGGCTGGTATTGAAAGGGATAAAAAGAAGAATATTAGTTGGCCTAGAGCAAAACAGGAACCTCCGAAATTCTACTTCTGGCTAAGACAGAAAGAATAGCTATTCGACTTCGCTCATTATGTCACTTAGTTGTACGCAATGAGCTAATTTTAGCGCTTTCTAAAGCTAATTGATGTGCAGCTCTATCTTATGTCTGTTTTACTATTTCATTCATTTTCTGTCTTCTTTTGTCTTTTTTCGTTGGTAATTGAGCTCTAAGAGTGGAGAAGTAAGCAAATAAGAATAAATACGAAAATGCGAATTTTTAAAATAATTTTAGTGAGTTCAACTCTACAAACTTAAAGGACGAGTCGCCACTACTTTTACGTAAAGCTTAATAATACGCAGAACGCTAACTGCGAATAATTTGGTATTCTTGTTCAATATTGGGCTATTTTCCTGTTATACATTTCATGTTTTATAATTTTCAAGTTGTCCTTCCATTCTTTATCAAGTGGATAATTGCAACTATCTGCAAATGAAACCAATTAAAAGTATGCTTCATTGCCAAATTTTTTTCATTCCATGATCATGGAATTATATACTACTTTACAAATATTTGCATTTCATTGTTTTTCAATGTTGAATAAATTTGCATTTCTGCAATAAAACCTCTCCATATAAATTTGTGAGCAGCCCCTTGAAATTTAAAAATTAACATATCTCTGTAAGTTTTGCATTTGAAACTTAATTTATACATAGATGAGGGTAAGATCAACATTCACTCATTGACACTTTTGTTCTACGGGGAACGTATAAAAATTTAATCTTTTTTTTTTTAACTTTTTATATCGAACTTCCACAGAAGCTAAAGTGTTTTGTTATGCACAGGAAACGAGTTTGCCAATATCACTTGTTAGTCTCGTAAAGTAGAGACAGGCAGCTTGAGTAATACTAGTTATGAAGAGCTGCTGGATAAGCTAAAAGCGTCCTGGCTTATTGCATGCAGTGGAATTTCTGTGAGATGGAGCATTTTTAGAAATGACGAATCGTATGATTTAAAATAGACATTTATTAGACGACCACATTTAAGAACATATTTACATATCACATCATATAGTAAAGCAACAGCTGAAGTCTCTCCGAGGAGAGAATACTTAGAGAACCGTAGGTCTCTCTCCTTCCCCTTTCCTAAAGACATAGTAGAGACAAGTATATATACTCTAATAATCATCTACATATCAGCTGCGGGTATCGGATAGACAACGTCATACGATTCCGATTAAATAGCTGCTAAAAATGGATGTCAAGTGAAGTGATTAATTTAAAGAAAGAATGCTTCAAATCTTAGAATAAAGGTACGAGAGACAATTTAGAAAAGATGCAAGCTTCTTAGCTTAAAAAGCAGAATTTCCCAACATGTTTCCACACAAATTCCTACCTTTTTTGATGAAAATTGTATTTGGAAGTATATGTCTACGTGCAATATTTAAGGAAATAAATGTTTGTTTTTGGAGCACCCTTTATATATAAATTTCAATTTATTTAAATAACTTTTTGTAGATTTTTATAAAATCCAATGTAATAAATAAAATAAAACCCTCTTCTAATGCGAAGGCACAACTAGCTTTTTGTCTTTTCCCTCTCTTTTTGAAAAGATGAAGCCTTGGAGAATAGAACATTCCTTATTAATCTCCTGTATATGAGATAATATCTTTACCACTAAGCACTCACTATAAACGCGTTTTAATCTTTGGATGTTTGACGATTATCAGTGGCTCTCAGCATAAAGTTTTATTAATTATTTTATTTAGATTTCGAAGTTGCATCTTGAGAAACCGTTATGAATGGTTAATTTCGAAGTATGATCTGGCTATGAGAAACTATTTGCAGTCGTCACATCCTTCGGACAAACAGTGACAACGATAAGAAGATGAGACTGTTCCAAGATCCAAACATCGCGGCTGTATCTTGCGACATATCTTAGAATGAAGCCCTATGAAATTGAAAAGAAGAATTTCTCCATTAGTTCTGTTAAAACTATGTTCATTTAGACTATACATTTTATTGTTTATTAATATATGTTGAAAAATTGACACTAAATGGAATTACCTGACTGTGACTAGTAAGGTAGATTTCGTAAGTGATTGCTTTGAAGGCGCATTTTCTTATTAATTACGTAATGGATTCGCCATACGCTTGTGACATTTGCAGTAAAGCTTTTTCTTTGCTGCAAACTTTAAAGAGACATATACGGACGCATACGAAAGAGAAACGGTATGCATGCAACCTGTGTAATAAAGCTTTCCCTCGGAAGGGAGATCTGAAGAGACATTTACGGACACATACGAAAGAGAAACCGTATGAGTGTGTCATTTGTAATAAAACATTTTCTGATCAGTCTAATTTAAAGTCACATTTACATATGCATACTAAAGAGAAACCCTATGCATGCGACCTTTGTAGTAAATCATTTTCTTATCAACATAATTTAAAAACGCATTTAAGGACGCATACGACAGAGAAACCGTATGAATGCGACATTTGTAACAAAACATTTTCTGTGCAGCAAAGTTTTAAGAGACATTTACGTATCCATACGAAAGAGAAACCTTATGCATGTGACATTTGTAATAAAACATTTTCTCTGCAGTCTAATTTAAAGGCACATTTACGTATGCATACTAAACAGTAACCCTATGCATTCGACTTCTGTAGTGAAACATTTTCTTATCCAGCAGCTTTAAAGAAGCATCTTCTGATGCATCTGTGATGTTGGCATGTTGGATGATGATGTATGGCATTTTCTCAGCAAGAGTATTTGAATAGAGTTTTACTGACACAAACTAAAGATTTGTAACTTAAAAGATTTTTAATTAAATAATCATTTCAAAATATTAGATACAAAATCATTTATAAATGATTAAGTTTACGTTTCTCGTTTTGACTAACAAACTACTTGAGATAAGTGACAAAGTCCATTGTTCCACTACATAATATCTTACATCATTGTACTGCCATGGGTTCATTTCACATCAAGAGATACAACATATTCCCAGATGCACATTGAAGAATTTTTACTTGTATTAAAGTATTTTCAAACTTGCAATTTGAGTTGTCACATTCACAAATGTGGTCTAGATGGAAAACAAGCATACTGAAGTTTTGTTGAAGCGTTTTGCTATTACAAAAACTGTTGAGGGTTTAATAAACATAAAATGAAAATTTCCGCTTTATTCTAGTATTACAGTTAGTAAGCATGTATTTTTTTTTATTGAAGACAGTTAAAAGTCAATTCTAAATAACTAGATGCGTAATGAATTAATTTTAATGTTGTAATTTTCTTTTATGAAACGTCTAAATTTATTTTTTATCACGTAATTATTTAATTTTATGTTACGCCATCTCCTTTAAAATAAAAATATTTTGTTTGTATGCATGAAAGTATATTTAATGACCTAAGAAGAATTTGCATTTTACCGCAGAAGACTTTAAGCAAAATTTCTAATATTTAACTAATATATATCTGTCGATTGCACACACAGATTTCGAAAGTTTTTTCCGTCTCTGAATGCCTTCTTATTTTATATATTGTTCATGATTTAAATTTGATATAAAATATATGTTATGAATGCTTAAGATTGACATATAAGACAATTTGTTTTTGGTTTGTAAATGAATGTGTGTTGAATATTTTCTTTTTAGTAAGGGATGAAAATGTAATGCTATGTTTACATGATAATGTTTTTAGGCTGGCATTCATTCTGTAAACTGAGATATGTAAAAATTGCTCAAAACTCTTTATAAGGCAGACAGTTGAACATAGCTCTACCACATTTTGCCCACAGTTATTTCTCTTGTAATTGGTGCTCATTAAAAAGGGGTTTTTCAAAATTTTAGTTAATTTTTAAATAATTTACTATTAATTAAAATTTTAATATTTTTTCCTTAATATCCTCGGATTATATCTTCTCAGAAATAGTATTTCTACCCTACTTTTAATACTCAAAAAATTAGATTACCAGACATTCCAATTTCCATCTCATTTGTTCTTTAATGTTAACAAATTTTCAAAATTAGTTTTAAACACGAATTGCAGCCACGGTGGCATAGTGCTAAGGTCTCGGCTTCAGGCCGGAAGGTTTCAGGTTCGATACCCTGATCCACAGAAGATCCTCATTCTGTGCGTGGCTGGTGCATTCGTCTTGGTCAAACGTATTTCCACGTGGCGAGAAAGTTTGGAAAGGACAGATTATTCAAGTTTTGTGCACGTTTTATGACCGCGTTTCAAAATTACGAGCCCCATCCTAAATTGGTTCGTGTATTTTCAAAACGCGACGTTAACATTTCTAAACTTAACCTATGCTTATGAGATTAATTTTGTTTACACCAATTTAAAAAATTAGCTTCTTGAACATACCGATTTTGTTTCCGTGCAATTTGTTCTTTAAATTTAATAAATTTTTCAAAATAAGTTTTTAACGAAATTTTGTAGCAATGCTTTCCCTTGTTTCCCTGTAAATGCTTTTTCTTGCAACAAAATAGCAAGATAGTGAATCAATGTGAATATTTCACTAGCTCTCGTGCGACAATGCAAAGACAAATATTTTTTGTAAGTTTAATTTCTTACAAAAGCCCTAACTAATACTCTGACCTATTTCAAAGCATTTTATGTTTTTGAAACACATTACTGTGCTTTCTGAAAATTGCGTGTTGTGAAAATCGGTAAGCCCAGGATCGTTGCAACGACTGATGCAATCGAGCAAAATGAAGATGGGGCGGATGAATCGAGCCAAAAACATTACCATGCTACGATTTTTCGGACTAGAGATTCGAATATTCTTTAACTTTTTATTTGTAGCTTATCTTGATTAAATTGTTACGTTCCTTTTTTCTTCACAAAACTATGTTCTGATGGATTGAGATATTATGACTACTGGTTAAATTCACTGCTCTCTTATTATTATAAACATGTGCTCACCGAAATTCCGGACACTAGTAACACAGGTTTACCACGCGGGTCATTTTGACCCGTTTCCAATAGAGTATATAATGTATACAAGAAATGACGGTAGTATTAAGGTAGAATGTTGGTGAAGTCATCATTCAATAAAATGACCATATGAATTCTGACGGTTATCCATCCATTTGAATTTTAAAACTTGGATGTATTTTCTTCTATGTTTATGCGATATTTGTTAGAATTTAGTATTCTTTTTGGACTGTTTGTATATATTGTGTTATGCAAAATGTGAAATGCCATGATAAAACCAGTTTTACTTTATTCTGGGAATCGGTTTATGAATATGGATTTTTATGTTCGTATAGCTCTTTTATTTTTGTAATAAAGAGATTTTTTTTAATTTCCTTCGTTTGTCTGTATTGTTCTACTTTCTTTCTTTCTAGACGAGGTTCTTGCTAAGAGCATTTTACATTAAATTGCATTCAGATAATAATCACTGCTTGTATTTATATATATATATTCTGATGTATTTCATTGAAAAAAGATTTTGTTTCTTAATTTCAATATTTATAACCGCAGACCTAGGTCTGCCAAATTTGGTCATGGTTACTTCTCGGGTAATAGCTGCTCACTAAGAAAGGGCATTTCAAAGTTTTTTTGTGTTTTTTAATTAGTTGAAAACTAATGGAGATAATGTAATTAGGGTTAATGTTTTTCCTTAATAACTTCGGAGTATATCATGGCACAAAAATCATTCTTTTCTGCACCACTTTTAGTACTTAAGAAATAATTTTTTCGTTTATACCAGTTTTATTTCCGTGTAGGTTGTTTCTCAATTTTAGTAAGTTTTCTATTTCAAAATATTGGATGTTTTTTGACATACTGTCTTTCTGTCTGAAAATTTCGTATGAGACTAAATTTAGCAAAGTGATGGATTAACACAAGAGGAGAGCTGACGCCGCAGTAATTTTTTTTTAAAATTCAAATTAGATTTTTATTTAATTTTAAGTGGTAAATTCGAGTTTTTTTCGTTTTCGCAAATTTTATTTTTTCTTCATTATTTCATATACACTCTACTTCTAGTCTTATAATTTATCAATTCTTGCATTTTCTCTCTCTTTTTTGTCTTTGATGTTTTATTTTATTTACATTTCTCTATACATTGTTCTTTTTGAGCCGTATTGAAGGAAGTTGGTTGGAATAAAAAGTTGGGTTTTTTTCTTTTGCAAACGATTTTATTCGTGTTAGCTTCTGTTTTAATTTATAAACATCAGTAAAAATTAGTTTTATTACATTTTTTCTCCCTATTTTGTCTTTTTTTTTTTGTTTTATTTTTCAACGTATATTTTTATTGAGAGTTTTTATTTTTAATCCGAAACGCCTGGAAAATTCGGTACAGTGGGACTGTTCATTGTAAAGATGTATTAATTATTTTATGGTTTATTGTTTAAAAGTTTTAAATAAATGTTCTTTTTTCAAACATTTTGCTTTTTTTTTCAAACCATATTGGCTTGAATGAAAAATTAGTATGGCGAATGAATACATAGTATGGCCAATGTGCAGGCGATTGTTTTCTATGGTTGATGGAGCTACCTCCGAAAAAAGTCAGGAAAATTTTTTATAAAACCTGGAAAAGTCAGGGAAACTCAAACAGCAAAAATGATGGCCACCCTGTATAACTCTCTTTAGAATAGGAATTTCTAGTTGTTAATAGTATTGTTAGATGCAGAAAATCTTAATTAATTTGGTGAATAAATCCAACTTATCTCAATGAATATAGAGTAAGAAAAATTCAGTGATGAACAGAAATTTCAGCTTTTACTTAGCAAGTCACTAAACAGACATGGTTTAAGAAATGGAATTAATCCTATTGCCAGAAGATGTTCTCTTTTGAAACTTGATTAGCCACCTATCAGCCGATCAAATAGCAGTTCCAGTGGAGAGAAATGCTAACTGTTGAAAGGTGCCCCCTCTCCCCTATTACTTTGACCATGTCATACATTGCTGAAATATGTGACATCTTAATCTTGCATGCTACACATTATTAACATTTCTTATTATCTTTTATTTATATTATGATTATCTTATTTATTATTAAACTTGAATTATTTATATCTTATCTTTCTTTTATTATTTATAATCTTATACTATTATTTTTATTTTATTTCTTACGTTATTATTTATATTTATTTCTTATTCTGGAAATCTTACTTTTATGTTTCAAATATTTTATATTCTTAGAATTGTTATATTTTCTGATATATTTTTAAATTTCATATTTTCTAAATTCTTATTTATTGCATTTAAATTCTGTTTTGTACTTTCTTGATGCTGTTGGAAACTATAAGAGCCAACCAATTTAAAGGCCTATGCCGTGTTACCTTGATTTGTCTAGTCTTAGCGGGCTTTCGCTTGACCATTTGTAAATTGCCCGCATATGCGCTATGATTTGGTCGGGTTTCTGATTCATGGATTTACTCTTTCTAAGAAAACAGTGTGGTAGAGAATGCCCACCACTGATATGAAAAACCATATCAAAGCTGCTATTGCCAGCATGTAGAAAAATATGCTAGAGAAGGTTTAGAAAGAATTACATTACAGACTTCATCTATGCCGTGTAACAAAAGAAGAGCATATTGACCACAATGCTTCTCTCTCTTAGCAACAGAAATATCGGTTATTTTTATGAACTGTGTGGTTGCTCGCCTAAGAGCAGTGACGTAGCTAGCCTGCCCTGGGCCCAATTTCCAGGGGGCGCAAAATTAAGGAATCAATTGGTTGTATTTAAAAGAAAAGTAGGTTTTGGAAGCTATTTTTCCCAAGATTCTTAAAAATTCATATAAATTTCACAAAAGTGTGAGGAAAATCTTAACGATACAGTCGTTCTTACAACCCAGAAACCCCAGCTGCGACAAAATAACAAGTAATATTATGTTTCAGAGTTATGCCGGCCCCATCAATGAAATTAAAAACTCGTTTAAAAGGAAGGTCCTTTTCACAGATTTCAGTCTCGGTGGGGTAAGAGATGGCAGGGTTTCTGATGGTTTCATGCGGCATACTGACTGATATCAGTTTCTTCGGAAATTGGTGATAAATTGTTCAAAAGTGTCGTTCCTATTTTCAATCATTAAAGAGTGAAGAATGGAAAATATTCCTCCATATTTTTCGCGCAGTGTAAGAGAACTCAGGTAACTTTAAAAGACGTAAGCTCTCTATCTTTACATTGTTTTTATTGCTGAATATTTGTATGATGAAAATGCGATAGTGTTACAGACATCCCACGCAGATGAATTCCTCAAGTAATAGTTTACAATATTGATAAAGGCATTGTAAACGAAACGGATATACTAGATGGCATTTTGGCAAAGAACATCTTTCTAGCCGACAAAAATAACGAACCTCTAGTGAACGTTAACTTCAAAATCCCAGCAAGGAATCCAAATTTTAATCACTGTGTACTTTCAGTCAGCCCCTCTATCTTCTCTACCCTAATGACTCAGGAGGGAATTTACTTTCAATTTCGTAGATTTAATTTCGCGGAATTTCTGAATGTTAATTTCTCAATGTAGACACTGTCTAAATTACGGCTATACAGCCAAATACTGTGAAGCACTTGATAGTCCAGCTAGATGTGGTGAGAGTAAGACCGATGAGGATAACCACAACAATTGTAGGATTTATAAATGTTACCACTGTTCCTTGGCTAGAAAAAGATATGGTGTTAATTATGGAACCTACTACAGCGCCCTGGATAAAAAATGTAAATGTTATGAAAAACTTCTAATGGAGAGGACCGACTATGCCTAATGGTCTTTGTGGTATTCAAATTAATGTGAACCATTCATTGACGGCGCACACTCAGGCTTTTCAGGTCGCTAGGGACAAGAATTTAGATTTTTTAACTGTCGAAGAGCCCTACGTTATCCGAGGGGAACCCCTTAGGGCAAATTTCTCTTGTATAACTTTCATATCTGGAAATAAAAGGGCAATTTTATATATACTAAATAGCAATTTACACTCCTATTTTAAATCAAAAACTAATTACTATACTTCTACTGCTGAAATTTATTTTAATGGTTTTATTTTAAATCTTACAAATGCCTATTTCCCACCTAGAGAGGATATTGAAACAGTTCTGGAGGAATGGAAGGACTTTGACTTTAAAAATTCCTTTAATCTCTTGGTGGGTGACTTTAATTGTCAATCTAGGGAATGGGGCTACAACTCTGACACACGAAGAGGTCGAATGTTTGCCGAGTTTATGGCCACCAATAATCTTAATATTTGTAATTTTAAATCTTATGGGCAACTTTTATTTCTTCCAGACATTAGGATTCCCAGACTTAACCTTAATAAATTCTTCTATTAAACATTATGTAAAAAATTGGGTGTACTGGACACTATATCCCTTAATGACCATAAATATATTTATATAAAGCTAGAGTTAGAGGATTTAGAAGAAAATATTTTTTATTTAAAAACTAGATTTGGTTTCAAAAAATTTATTTTTAACTTCAGAAAACATTTTAACCAACTTAAAAACGATTGCGCTAAAATACAGAACACAATTGAACTTAATAAATTTGTTGAAATAGTTTCAGCGTGAGATTTTAAATGTTTTAAGAAGAAA
This sequence comes from Araneus ventricosus, assembly GCA_013235015.1. Classification (NCBI taxonomy): domain Eukaryota; kingdom Metazoa; phylum Arthropoda; class Arachnida; order Araneae; family Araneidae; genus Araneus; species Araneus ventricosus. The sequence goes on from BGPR01000406.1 coordinate 360,981, forward strand.
CCAAAAAGAACCCTTGGAAAATTTCGTTTTTGGACTAAAGAATTAAGTGTGCTTAGAAATAGAGCAGGTAAACTCTATAAAAAAAATTCAACCGCCTCAAAAGGAATGTTGACACCACTCAAGAAATCATCCAGGCCGCGGATCTTGCTTATAAAAAAGAAAGAGCTTGTTTTAAAAATCTTCTTTTGGAAACGAAAAGAAAAGTCTGGGAAGAATATTGCAGAAACTATAATGAAAAATTTGGTTTTTTGTTTAAATTGGCATTTGGCAAAATAAAATCTAAAGGAGATCCAGAAATAGTTTTAGATAACAACACCAATAGTACAATTACAGAAAAAATGAAATTTATGATGAACCAATTTTTCCCGGGTAACCCTATTGATTTTAATACTATTTGCAATCCAATTATTGAAGAAGTTACTCCTCTAAAAATTAAAGAAGTTGAGATGGTTTTTAAAAATTTAAAGAAAGACAAGGCTGCTTGCCTGGATCATATATATTACCAGATCTAGACTTATATTTTGAGTTTAATAAAAACTTTTTATTGAATGTTTTAACACTTGTTTTAAATTTAATTATTTTCCAGTATGCTTAAGAAATGCCGGGGTTTTCTTCCTTTTGAAGGATGGAAAAGACCCTGGCTTATGTTCTTACCGACCAGTCTGTCTTCTCCCAACAATTGGAAAAATATTGGAAATTCTCTTCTTAAATAGATTTCAATGCTGGTCGAGGGAAAATAATATTATTAATCATAAACAATATGGCTTTAGAGAGAGCAGAAGCTGCGAAATCGCCATTAATGATCTAATAAATATCATTAAGCTTCACAGAACACAGGAGTACACTGCCCTAATTTCTCTCGACATTAAAACAGCATTTGATAATATGGACTGGTTGATGTTATTTACCATTTTTGAGAATTACGGGGTCCCCTGGTTTTATAAAAATTTTATACTTTCTTATCTCAAGGACCACACAGTTTCATATGTTATCGAGGTTTTAAAATTATACAATCTATATTGTAAGGGATGTCCCCAAGGTTCTGTTATTGTCCCCGCCATCTGGAATTTTTATATCAATGAAGTTCTTAAGATCGAAAGTGAAAATGGATATATTCAAGCCTTTGCAGGTGACCTGGGGCAGGACAAGAGAAATTTTGGAGAATAACACTAATGACTTTTTAGCAAGGATATCCGAAAGACTATCAATCCTTAAACTTGAACTGTCCCCAGAGAAATGCCGGGCTATAACATATAGGGCGCAAATCACTTGCGGATCGGGGTCGGGACAATCTACTACTCTAAAAAGACTTCATAGTTTTTATTTAAATAATAAAGCCATTAAAAAAGCTACCACTATTAAATATTTGGGGATTTTGATAGACGATAAGTTAACATTGACACCCCCCCGCCATATTTTAAACTTACATAACAAGGCTAAAAATTTTAACCAAATTATAAAGATAAATTGGAATGTAGACAAAAATTGAATTAAATATTGGTATGATACAGTCATAGAGAAAGCCCTTATTTATGGAGCAGGAATTTGGGGAGGGTCCTTAAACACGACCCAAACCGAGTGTCTACACTCCATTTAAAGAATCTTCTTAGTGCATTTTACTAAGACTTACAGGACAACATTCACTAATGTCCTGACTGGCATTCCCCCGCTCACATTGTAGCCAGAGCTATGTACCTTAAGTTCCAGATTTGGGTGATGCGCTCCAGCGAAGCTCAACTTTTACTTAATATTAATAAAATTGACAAATTTATAAGGACTTCTGAAATTCCACCCGAAAAAAAATAATAGAGCTAACTGGTAAAATAAATGATAATACTTATGATGTGTACACTGACGGATCCAGAATCAATAATGAAACCGGATTCGCCGTGTGCATTTTTAAAAACAATGAACCATATAAAGACTTCTTATACAAACTGAATCCAACATATTCCGTCTTTCAGGCCGAGTTGGCGGCTATTGGCTTCGCTGCAGGCTGGGCTCTAGAACATAATAAACAGATGAATATCCATACTGATAGTCAGTCCTCAATAGAAGCAATTAAGAGCACAGAGCCCAAATCAGAGTTTGTAAATAGTATTAAGGAAAAGGTTTATAGTTCCAGACTGTTGGTTAGCTTGACCTAGGTCAAAGCTCATGCCGGTAACCCAGGTAACGAGCGGGCCGATCGTCAGGCAAAACTGGCCACCACAATAGAGCAGTATTTAGATCTTCCTGCCCCATTTAGATCTCCAACCCCATTCATATGTCAAATTGAAAATCAAACAGTTTATAATTCATGAATGGGAAAATTATTGGAACCAACACAACTCAAGTTCTATTATTAGAGTCGGGACATTCATGGACAAAGTGGACAAAAAATTTTTAATCGTTAATAAATATTTAATATATTTTCTTAGAGGGCATGGTCGTTTTCCGGCCTATTTACATAGATTCCATTTATTGAATTCTCCAAGTTGTTCTTGTGGTCAGGTGGGCGATGCAGATCATTATCGCTCACCAAAGAATTCCACCTCAAGAAGCCTGCAGAGCAAAATAAAGAGATATGGTTTAAAAATTTAATGCATAATAAAATTGCAATAAATAAATTAATGAAAGCATATACTATTAGTAACAACGTTTGTGATTCACTAAAGACCTCGGAGTGAAATTGCTTTTAAATTATTTTAAGATATCTTTACTCTTTTACCTCAACATCACTGATTTAAAACATTTTAGGTCCTGCGCCCTACCCTAAGTTTTTAACACTTTTTTACGTAGTTAATTTTAACTGATTATATTGTTTTTAGGTTAATCCTGGACTTATTAAAATGTTTTAGTGCCCTACATTTTATTGAGTATTCACCCTTGGGGAATCCCAATCGGTAACCTTGTTTTCACTCTTCGTATTTTTAAAAATTTGATATTTCTGTTCTTGTATTTCTATTGTTTGACTGACGTGTACTTAGATGGATTTTATTGTTTTTTAGACTGGTGAGAGACCACGGGGTCTGTTTTTGATGCTCTTGTGTGGGTTTATTAATGATATTTTACAAAAAATTTTATTGCCTCCTTCTTTTTACTGGTGTCTTGTACTGAGCTTGTGCTTTTGATTTGCTCATTTGGATGCATACTGGGGGCTCTTCTTTTTGAGTGTTTTGAATATTTTTAATTTTATTTCCAGATCTGGTGGTAAAAATCAAACAGAATTCAATTAAGTTATGGTTCTCTCCAAGTGTAATGTCGATACTTTTAATTTCTTTTTTTTTTCTCTTGTATGTTTTAGGTTACTTTATTTATTTTGTTGTTGTCCCTTTTTTGCAATGTTTGTAACGTTCTGTGCTGTGTTTTTGATGATTGTGTGTGTCATGCCATTTTTATATTTTTGTATTGCTTTTATATTTCCCCACCGGTCTGCTAAAGGCCTTACACCCTTTCGGGTAGGCCGGACCGGTGTGGGGTTTTTTAAAAAAAATGCGATAGTGTCTATTTTAAATTTTATTTCGCAAAACCTAAATGCTGCTGTTTTGTCAAAAGCAAACAAACAAACAAAAAATACTTAGAGAGAGAAAAGACCGCATAAAGTTTTGCAATTCCTGGTAAAAATCATCAGTCCGTATTGACGTTTAAATCAAGATAAACGAAAGCATTTTCTTTAACAATTAACGAAAACAAATACATAAAGAAATTCAATTCCTGCCGTAATGTGAAGCGTTTTTTTGTCGAAAATCTCCACCGAGTAAGACAACCTTTCCTCCAAATGGATTAGGGCATTTATTTTGAAGGAGATGGTCGACTGCTAAAAAAGCATGATAAACAAACGTGTGCCCTGTCCCTGCAGATCCATCAAGAAAGAAAAACTTCAGACCACTAAATTCATTTCCATATATAAGCAGTTATAAACAGTTTCAAACACAATTCGTTGTTTAGTATTAAATTTTTCTTTATTTTTGTTTGCTTTAGATTGCTCCAGTAATATGTCATAAGAAAACATCAATAGAATGTCTGTATAGGTAAATTTATGTCTAGCAATTTGAGTTTTCTGGGGCTCAAACCGTAAGTCTTGAGAAGTATATTAATTTCGGCAAGTGCATATGAAGGTGCATTCTCACACAATAATCCACGAACAGTTTTTAAATTATCAAAACCTACTGCACCAGATTTATGTAACAACAACATTCGAAGGCAGTATCTATCAGTATCCCATATACTAACAGTGGCATTCTTCCAATTACATTATGTCTTCCACGTTGTATTTTTTTTTCCGCCTCAAAAACATAATATGGAATCATAAAACTATCAAAACCATTTTTACGTTCACAGATGGGTTATATTGTATTAGTTGATGCATTTGTAAATATGATTCTGCGAATGGATTTTCTAAGCACTGTATCTAATTTCTCCTTCACTTTTTGTAAACATCGTTCATTATTATCCATAAAATAACTATTAGCTTCAATGGAATCACACTTTCGATTGGAAAGTCATTGCAATTACTTATTTGATGAGATGTAAGCCTATTTTCGCCTATTTCTGTTATCCTTATTTCTTTAAATGGAGGTTTCAGTGACACGGGGAGCCCTCTTCCGAGCATTTCTAATTATATTTTGCAGCTCCATAAATTAGCTAAGCGAAGGTTGAAAAAACGTTCAAAAGTTTGTACGGCGGTTTGTTTACATTTGACTGTTGCCATTCAACAATAAGTAAATAAGCATGATTTCTGTGCCACGTACGATAGCATTTATATTTAATTTAATAATTTAAATTTGAATTAAAATTTTTAAAAAACGGCTCCGAGGTGCACATCTTCAGTATCCAAAGTATATCTGTGCCAAATTTGATAGCTCTATGTTATACGGTCTGTTCTGTACACCGCCAACAGACACACACATAGACATTCATCTTTATTAGTATTAGAGATTTATAGTATGCAAAACCAGCAACATTCATAAATCTCTTAGAAATACTTTCTCTAGATTCTTTAAATCATGTTTTAAGATTTGTTTCTTCTTTTTGGTGATAATAAATTGATCCTTTATTCTTAGACTCATTTAAATAGACCCAAACATCATGTACTGTTATAACATTTTTCTCTGCATAAATGCTTTTCATAAAGAATTCTGCATCGTGTTCTTTGTTTAGAAAATATGAAGTGGAGAAAGATGATGATCGTTCTTTTTTTTTTTTTTTGAAATTCGAATCAGTGTTAATGATTTTGTTTACAGTTGATATTGAACATTTTAATGATTATACAATAAACTTTTGACTTGGAGGATTTTCTTTTAACATTAAAGATATCAGCTTTGCAATAATCGAATAACTTCGTTTTTTCCTTAGATACATATTTGGAGCAATTTTTCCACTTGAGGCTAGACTTTGACGATTTTTTCTTTCTTTATTGATAATATTACCTATCGTAACTTAAGATATCGAAAAACCATGACTTTCACAGCGTCTTTGAAAAACTAAACAAGAATAACTCTCTTTAGAAAGAGGAAAAACATGGCCTTCCATCCATCACTTCTTTAAAATCCCCATTTCGCATGTAAGCAAAAAATTTAGATAGGAGATTACATAGTTTAAAAAATGTAACTGTTGTGCAAATAAATTTTTCCTACAGCGAAACAAAATTGTCTAAAAACTGTGAGAGCAGACTATGTATTTGACTAGTTCATTTTTAAAGTATTTCCTGACTTCTGGAGTCCCTTGTAATGGGCTTTTCTTCTGTGTTACAATATTTGAAATAACTATTAATTTTTATTCATTCCAAAAAATTTATAAAAATAAAGCATTTTTCTGTATTTTTAAAAGTGTTATTGAATCAAAAAGAACTATCAATGTATATACGGATAATATACTTTTATATATCTTTCAATATCTTTATATATATTTATATTTCAATTTATATATATATATTTCAATTTATCTATTATTTTGACGATGTCAAACACCTAAACAGAAAAAAGTATGTTTTGAATATCTACTTTGTGTTTGGTCCCTGAAGAAGTGCGTAAAAGCAGATATCCTCAATTTTGTTTAGTCTTCATTCTGCTCAATTTATCTATGTAACTTTCTGTAAATTTTTATAAATATTTATGTAATAAATAAAAACACACTTATTATGCAAAGAAGGACACGATTAGCTTTCTTTCTCTCTTTTTGAAAAGACAAAGCCTTTTAAAATTAGGACATTCTTTTTTTATTCTACTATATGAATCGCTTGATTTCAAAAAGGGACTTCTGCAGTCTTGGCCAAAATTGTATTTCTATTTTCGAATTTAATTTTATGAAGGTTGAAACATGATTTTGGTGTACATGCAAACGAAACTTCGTTCATTCACAGTCACGTTGTAATAAAACATCAAAGTTTCCATATAATGTTGGAAGAAGATTTCTCCGCAGAAGACTCCTTTTATTATCAACCTATTAGTTCTCTGCTAGATGTCAGAAGTCCCCTTTTTAAAGCAAGAGATTCATATGTGAGATGATTCTCTTTACTACTAAGCAGTATAAATGTGTTTTAATCTTTGGATGTTTGACGATTATCAGTAGCTGTCAGTGTAAAATTGCATGAATTATTTTATTTAGGTTTCGAAGTTGCATCCTGAAAAACCTTTATGAATGGTTAATTTCGAAGTATGATCTGGCAGTGAGAAACGCTTTGCAGTCATCACATCATTCGGACAAACAGTGGCAATGATAAGAAGATGAGACTGGTTCCAGGATCCAAAGACCTCGGCTGCATCATGCAACAATGAATGCAGCTGTACGAAATAGAAAAGAATAGTTTCTCCAATTGTTTTGTTCAAACTATTTTCATTTAGACTATATATTTTATTGTTTATTAATATATATTTGCTAACTGACACTAAATGGAATTTCCTAACTGTGAATAGTACGGTAGTTTTTCAATAACGATTGCTTAAAAGACGCATTATCTTATTACTTACACAATGGATTCGCCATTCGCCTGTGACATTTGCAGTAAAGCTTTTTCTATGCAGAAGTATTTAAAGAGACATTTGCGGATACATAGAAAAGAGAAACCGTTTGCTTGTAACCTATGTAATAAAGCCTTTGCTTGGAAGGGAGATTTCAATGTACATTTACGGACGCATACAAAAGAAAGGCCGTTTGAATGTAATATGTGTAAGAAAAAATTTTCTCAGCGGGGTAATTTAAAGATACATTTACGGACGCATACGAAAGAGAAACCATATGCATGCGATATTTGCACTAAAATGTTTTCTCAGCGGACGCATTTAACAAATCATTCACGAACGCATGCGAAAGAAAAAACATATGTATGTGACATTTGCAGTAAAGCCTTTTCTCAGCAACATTGCTTAAAGGCACATTTGCGGATGCATACGAAAGGGAAACGGCATGAATGTGATATATGTAATAAAACATTTTCTGTTAAGTGGTATTTGAAAAGACATTTACGAAAGCATACAAATGAGAAACCATTTGCTTGCGACATTTGCAGTAAAGCTTTTACTCATCAACAGAATTTAAAAAGACATTTATTTACGCATACGAAAGAGAAACCGCATGCATGTGACATTTGCAGTAAAGCTTTTTCGCAGAAGTCGGGTTTAATGGTACATTTGCGTACGCATACGCAAGAGAAAACTTTTGCATGCGACATTTGCAGTACAGCATTTTATTGGCAGCATAATTTAAAGGCACATTTGCTAACGCATACGAAAGAGAAACCGTATGCATGTGACATTTGCAGTAAAGCTTTTTATCAGAAATATTTTTTAAAGAGACATTTGCTGACGCATACAAAAGAGAAACCGTATTCTTGTGACATTTGCTGGAAAGGTTTTTCTTTGCAGCAGCATTTAACGACACATTTTCTGACGCATACAAAAGAGAAACCGTATACATGTAATCTGTGTAATAAAGCTTTTGCTCGGAAGGGGAGTTTAGAAACACATCTACGGACGCATAGGAAAGAGAAACCGTATGAATGCGAAATTTGCTGTAGAGCTTTGTCTTCGCAACAGAATTTAAAAACACATTTACGGACGCATACGAAAGAAAAACCGTTTGCATGTGACTTTTGTAGCGAAACATTTTCTTACCCAGGAGCTTTAAAGAAACATCTTCTGATGCATACCATAGAGAATGAATAAATCATGTATCTGTCATGTTTAGTGTATTGTTTCTCAGCAAGAGCATTTACTAGAGTTTTACTGACACGTATTAACTATATGTGTGTGACATTTGTAGTTTAAAGATTTTAAAAAAAAAAATTAAATCATCATTTCAAAATATCAGATAGCAATTAAACCAAACTTATTTATAAATGACTTGCTGATTATTCTGCCATTGGTTCATTTCTCATCAAGAGATGCAACACATTTCCTGATGCATATTGAAGAGCTGTTCCTTCTTTTACTTGTTTTAAAGCATTTTCAAGCTAGGATTCTATGTTGACGTATTTATTTACGTAGTCTAGATGGAAACCAAGAATATGTGAAATAAATAGTAAAGCATTTTGCAAAATGAAAAGTTTTGCATCTGCTGCATTAAAAAATACCTAAAAATGAATTTTATACTCAAGAAAATTATTTTATCTAACAGCATATTCAATATTAAAAATGCACGGCTTTAGAAACACATTTCATCCTAGATTACACATATATTGTAATATATTTTATGACAATACAGATAACATATTTATCAACAATTTCAGAAAACAATAACTTTTGACATGCATGCAAAAAAGAGCCAAGTCTGCTTTTAAATGATTTTTTTCCATGGGAAAATAATGGCTTGTCTCTAGCCTTCAAAGACAATAAAAATAAGAAATCAATAATATAATACGCTGATAAGGTTATAAGAAAACATGAATGTCATAATGTAAATGCAATATTATAAGTAAAAAAATAAGTTCAAACGTAAACAAAATGAAGTAAAAAAATGCATAACGATGATGCAATGCAACAACTGAAATTGAAAATAGCTGTCAAAATTCTTTATTCATAAGGAACTGTGAAAAATTGATATTGTTTTTGTAGTTTGACTGCTTTGAAAAAAAAAATTGAAATTTTTTCACATTTAATCTTTGGTGTTAAATGATAAACCATTGAATAATTATTATATCTATATATTGATAGAGGAAACATCAACAAAATCGTGAAATTTCAAAATTTTAATATCTTTTGGAACTTTCTAACTTGAAACATCCTACATGGAAAAGAGTTCTGCTCATAAATGTGCGACAAACAAATTTTGTACAAGTACCTTTCCTTAAAATTATTATGATTTTCTCAAAAACTGGTTCCTCATTATGAAATCAAGACTCAAGGCGCATTCCTGATTTGTGAATGATACCATTTAATTATACTTTTTTTAATGAATAAAATTCCTCATAGCCTGAAAGTAATCGTGTCATCTCTGTTGAATAATTGTTTATATCTATGATTTTCCCACTTATCACTGAATCCTTTTTCCCTACAGTTCGTAAAGATTAATAGCATTGTTGTTGATGCCTTTTGACCAACGAGTATGGCAAATATAGATTATTTTTAATGATTTGGGCAGCATGTTTAAAGTATAAATGCTTTGCCTCAAAGCGCATTGACCAGGAACAAGTTAGTGGAACGAATGCAAGAATAAGTTATGGATAATGTACCAGAAAATGAAATTTAGGTGTAAGTTTAACAGTAGGAAATATCTCTGTCAAAAGATTATGATCTTGAATCAAGTGTGACAAATAAGAAACATAACATAAATTGATTTTTGGTGCAAGAACAATATCTACTATTTCTTTTAATGTTAAGAGAATACACCATGCAGGTTCAGAATCTGGAACACTTTGAACAATAAATAATGGCAGAAATTTCAACAGGCACCATGTACTGACGGCAATCATTTTAATACCCTCTGAAAAGTCTCTGGAATTACGGTTGGTTTGTTAGCAGCATCGTGAAACCCAAATTTTGAATGCTTGATCTTGCAATTTAATTGTGATAGGGTTATATACTTAACTTTAAAATGATTTATAATCAACCCCAATTCAAATGGAACAACACGTAGTAAATCGTGCATTGCATCTGGCGGTAGCATGTTACTGCAATGAAAATAGTTTAAACAGTTAAAAGGAGAATCCGTCTTTAAACCATAAACAGATGTATATTTTGAATCCATGTTTACTAACAACAGATGGTGATTATACATTTGTTTTGTACGCTGTGCAAATTTAGATTCTGTAAAATTAGCCTGCCTCGCTTTTTGTTGCTATGCAAAAGAGACAGCAACGTACATTTGCGCTAAAATTAGTAACATAGCCACCTATTTGATGAATGGCTAAATTATCACCTATTATAGAAACAATTCCATCTTCAACAAGATGAGGTATTAAAGCCGAAGTATTTTATATCTGAGGATCTGCACAAAATAGCTAACTGCATATCTTTCACTGAAGAACGATACTTAGATAGAATGTTTCCTAGTGTAAAATAAAATGCACCTAGCTTGTGTTTTGCTTGATTACCTCTTAATGGGTTAAAAACCATAAATTCATCAAAATATAGCAAAATTTGTATATTTGCACAGGTTCAACCAAACCTAAGTTCTCCTTCGGAAATTTTTTCTGAGCATATTGTGATTTTATAACATTACAAGTGGAATTTAAATTACTCACTGCAGGATTATTTAAAACCAAGTTTAGAACATTCTTTACATTGTTTTATTTAAGAGTTTCTACTATACACTGTTTAGTTAATGAAACGGTATCTGTTTGGAAGTCATTTACGGCATTTATTAATTCACAAATGGTAGAGTTAGGCAGTGAAAATGTTTCTTGCATTTTCAAAATAAATAATGCAACATTTCTATTGTAGTCTGGGATCAATATTGAATTCTTCCTGAAATTTTCAACATGATTGGGAACCGAATGAGACAATTGTGCCTAATTTATGTTTTTGACAGGTGTTAAGATCTCAGACTAAAATCATTTAACACAAAACAAGAGTGATACCTTGACAAATGCGACTTAAAAGAAGAATAAACTGTATATTTCAGCTTACAATTCTTTAGGGGCAGAAAATAATATGTTCCTTAAAATGTGAAATAAACTTATATTTTTAAAATTATTTAAATCCACATGTTCTACAAGTTAATATATTTGTATTCTTGGTTTTAAATTCATTGTGTTGATACAGGCGCTTTTTAAATTACCAAAAAGTGGTAAATGTTATAGGACAATTGTTAAAGCCACAAATATAATTAAAATTAGGATCATATCTGTGAAAATTCCTAAAATGAGATAAATACAAATAAACGTAAGAAAATCTTGAGCACACTGCGAACAACAAAACATACTGGTACTACAAAATAAATAACAGAAATTGAGAAAATAATAGAATTTTTTTCTAATTTGATATAACTTTAAATGTTATGCTTAAGTGACATTCTGCGATAAAGAGTAAGGACTTTGTTTGGTATATTACCACCATCAATTTTCATTATATATTTCTGAATAAATTTAAGGGTAGAAACAATATTTTTTGGATAAGATATATTTATCTTAAAAAAATGACATTAACATTCCAATAGCTGTTATTAAATTGTCCGTTCTTCATAAAATTTTGTTTTCAGCTACAATACAGAAATTGTTGTCTTAGATCTCTTCTGTCTTATTTCTGAGGTAACCTAACAGAACAAAAATTATCAAATATTGAAAAATCATTAAATTATGAATAATGGCCTTTAAGCCTCTAAAAACAAATATGGAAATAAGCGCCCTATTAGTGCATTTTGAAGGCTTCTGGGGACTTTGAATAGTCAGGCAAGGTAAAATGGATAGTCAAAATATATGGCTTATAAAACAGTTATTTAATAACATTGCAGTATTTTGAGTTGGGTATTCAAGATGTTTGTTCCGACTTTCATTTCTCGATTGATATTATCCGACTTTCATTCCTNGATTGATATTATCCGACTTTCATTCCTTGATTGATATTATCCGACTTTCATTCCTCGATTGATATTATCTGACTTTCAGTCCTCGATAGAGGCAAAGCAGTAAACGAGTTTATGCCTCAAGTTGTGCGTTTAAACTTTCATCGTCCAGATAATTAAGGAATTCCTATTATATTGACAAATATCTTATTTTGAAAATTTCTGCTGCTGTTTCAACTTAAATTTAAGGGGAAAAAATTTTTAATGTCATATTTTCAGAAATGGGTCGGCTGAACATTCCGCTTCTTGTAAAGGATATACACAGCATTATTTTTTAAATAAAGAATTCACTTACAATAAATTAAACAGAAATATTCCATGTAATAACTAGTTAACTTAAACTAATCTTTTTTTTTCATAATAAAAAATAATGAACCAAATATATATTTAATTTTAGGATTTCTTGTATTTGTTCTTACATAACACAAAAGGTAAATTACAGTCCTTGACATATTTTAAAAAAATCAAATAAATAAAAAGTGCAGTTTAAAATAAAGGTATTTTTAAAATTTCTCATTGTGTAAAAGTTTTGAAATGTGCAGTATTGACAAAAGTTTCCAATTTTACTACTGTATGCTTGAATAATTCAAAACAAAGACATAAACATATATGATGGAGAAATTTTAATAAGTAAAGATGTTCTAGAAAGGTTAAATATATTGGAAGCAAAACTCGAAATGCACAAAATGTCGATAAAATGAAAATATTGCAGATTTTACATGTGGGGGGAGCAAAATTATTGCTGTCCAAGGTGATTATTTATTTAAGAAGATCAAATAATTGTGAATGAGCCATAATTTAACAATAGATTATTATAGCCATTATCTTTTAAGAAAAGCATAATTACATATATGGGAAAAAAATTACTAAACTAAGCAGAAATAAACTGTATGCTGATCTTTTTTTTAAACTTGATTAATAATTATATTACTATATCATTGTATTGCAACAAATACATCTTTTTATCACTGTGTTGGGTAAAATGGGTATACAAAACATAGTTAAAAACATCTCCACACAAACATATATATATACTAGCTGTTACCCGCGACTTCGTGCGCGAAGAATTTGAATTATGAATTTTTTTAAATTCACGAATGTAAATGTTTCGTTACACGTTGAAAGGGGAAATTAAAAGTTTTGTCGATTGATAATGCATAATTGGACGACTAACAGGAGTGTATGCTTTTATAGTTAGGTAATTTTGTTTATCTATGCTAACACACTTTTGTTTTACGTTTTTTGCACGGATATAGAGGTTTTATGGTCTGGACACACGTGAACACGCCACATATAGTTGCCCATGGGAAAAATATGGTTTTTCCAAATGTACTCCTGCACCTTTGAGTGTCCGGCCCTGAGCCTGCCAAATGATAATTTTAAAGGGAATTTTTACCTTTTGAACTTGGATGGTAAATCCTTCGGTATTATCGGAATGCGTGAAATTAAAACACTCTCTCGTTTTTAAACACTCTCACGACGTTTGGACCTAGGTGTGCAATTAGTAACCGTGCGCAGTCTCGGTACATCGAGGTTACGTATCAATAGTACTGGCACACCGTCTTTTAATCTCAGCTTGTCGGAAGGTACCCCTGACAATTCTAAGGAGTTGAACTTGTTATATGAAGAAGTTGATGTTACTCGTTATTGCCCATTAGCGCATCTACAGGTAGATATTTTGTAATACCTCCCTCCATTTGTGACATTTTTATTTTATTTATCTGACCTAAACTTTTATTAATGAGTGCCGAAATTACCAATTCAACAACCATTCTCTATTCCTCATATATTCTCCGTTACTGTAAATTACATCATTGTACTCAATGGTATCATCAGGCCCAAGAATACATAAAACAAAATACTACATCTTCGCTTATTTTCCTTTAGTTATAATTAACATTAGTTTCTAAATATTAATCCAAAAACTCTTGCAGCTGTATCATATCTATCAATAGATTTTTGTCCCAGCGTCAATTTATCGACAGCTTCTTGAATAAAATCTGATATGGAAAAGATACAAATATAATTAACTAAAATTAAATAGACTGCAAACTCGAAAAATGAAAATCAAGCGTCGAGTTGAGTAATTTCAGTTATTATTCCATAAATAAATTTGTTTATTTTCTCAGAAAGATCACATAATCGCGGTTTGCTTTATGATCACGTGATGTTTGACATTAAAAATAAGTTATTCCATGTGTAGTTTGGCTGTGAAAGCGTAACAAACAGACACACTTTCTCAATTAATATATTATTAAGGATTTATTATTTCTTAGGAAACGCTGGTAAAAATGACAGGTAATATGAACTGCGGTGATTTTTTAATCTAATTAAATAAGCTTTAGAATTCTTTAAGAACCAATGAAAACATTGCCAAACGGTATTTGAAAAAAAAAATAAACAGAAAAATGGCAAAGTAATTACACAGTTGCCTAGCAACTCATCAGTATCAACTCTAGTATCATTAAATTTGATTTATTTTAAAATCGTCTGCGTGTCAACTTTTTATTTAATTTTGAAAAATTAATAAAAATTGAAGGAAAAATGTCACAGATATAAAATTGATATCATTAAAAAGGTAAAATTTTGAACTTTAAGATGGTATAAAAATAATTTTCGGGGGATAATTTGCTCCGAACTTACAGCGGAAAAACGTTTTCGGTTACTTTTTAATTAACTTTTGCGCTTTAAAAAGTTGACAGTAATCTTACCCTAGTCTTAATTAATAAGTGTGCAAAGTTTGGTTGAAATCAGTGCCGTGGTTTAGGAGATGTGGAACATAGATACATACATACCCACAATGACTTTTATTTATATTAAGATATATATATATATATCAAATTACTAGTGAAACTTATTTAATTTTGCTCTTAGCATGTGCAATGTATAGATTAAACAAAAAAGTTTTAATAAACAATATTTTTGACAAAACATAAGATTTTTACTTTTAAGATGTTTACTTAAATCTTAGAAGTAGGATATTTTACCCCACTGGAACCTATACATGAAAATCAAGTTTAAGCTAAATGAATAGAACATTTAAGCCTACCTCTTCAACAAAACATTCCACAGACTCTTTCAGCAGGTATGGTTAAACATACAACCCTAAACTTGTCTTCATATTCTGATTTTCATTTTCTGAAGACCATGGAAAAAAAGTAATTTATTATTGTTGATGCTGTATTATCAATATATACTGCTGTATCCTTCAAGTGAAGGAAGATCTTCATAATTGACATATTCATCAAAATCTACATCATACTTTTGAAGAAGAAAAATCTCGTGTGATGTGAAAAATTGATTCAATTACTTCCAGTAGTTGTTCATCATCTGTAATTTCTCGAACTTTAGAGGATGTTCTGTATTGCATTAAAACCTTCATCTACAAGAAAATTTAGAAGATATTTGAAGCACTTGGGATTAAAAATATTACCTACAATTTCATTAATAATAGTATCTCAAATTTAATGTTAAAAATATATCCAAGGAATATCAACATAGACAAACAATTTAGCATGCTTCCTCAACATTATTTAACATTAACAACAATGAGTAAAAACGTTTCAGTTTTAATATTTCCAAACACCATTAAACCAAACACCATAAATTAACCGTAAACAGATCGTAAGAAGTATGAACGCCAACCTATTTAGAGTTAGTACAATAAATTCCAATAAACTTAAGAATAAAAAAAAAGTAGTGAGATACACAGAACATGTCTTGGGAAATGTCGGCTAAAAAGAGCTTTGCTTTGGTTGGCTGACACAAATTGCCAAAACATGGTGAAAGGCTGAACCACTGAATCCGGTTTTTGAAATATCTCAGTTGAATATACTTTGAGAATACTTTCTCTAAATTTGCGCCATTTGTTGGTTCAACATTGAACTGAAATTTTTAACAGTGTAGGTAGTGATGTAAAAAACCCTGGTATTTATTTTAAAGGGTAAACACCCTGGGTATTTGCCAGGGTATTTGTTTTCCAATCAACTTTTATTCATATAAAATACATGCACTAGCGTGTAATAATGATACTGCTATATATATTGAATGTAAGGAAGGTAAAAAATACGAAAAACTAGAAACTTATGAACCTTTTACAACTTTTTAAATTTTATGAAAACTAAGAAAATTAATCAGAAAAAACAAACTCAATACTAACTCATGCATAAATATGTGATTTAAATATCAATCCTTTTTAATTAGAATGAGTAAATGAATAATATTGCAAAGCAACATGTATTTGCTGCTTTTTTTAAAAAAGAATTATTTTAACTAAATTTTTAAAAAAGAAAATGTTGAATTTGCTTTTAAAATGATAAAGAGCTGATGATTTAAACTAAAAATGAAAGACACAATCGTTTATAATTCTTTTTGGATGAATATTTCAAAGAACCAGACATTTCTGCTTAAAAGTTAGCAGATGTTTCAGTTCTAACAGTTTTTAAAAGTGATAGTGAACTTCTTGTTGCTGAAACTGTTGTGTTATTTGAAGATGTATTAGACATTTTTCTCGCTAGATCTGTTTCATCTGGATCATCAACATTAACACTTAAATGCTTTTTGAAACTCCAAAGTTTGATGTAGTTATCATGATTGGAATTTGTTTTAAACAAAACTCGCTATTTATTGCATCCATTTGAAAGATGTTTTTCAAACCAACAAGACATTTGAAACATTTTTTTTATGTGTTTCTCCACTTTGCTTACATTGGAGTGTTTATACTCATCATTACAGTAGTTGCATTGTACACTTTTATCCTTTTTAATATTTAAAAAAAAATCAAGTAGGTCAATTTTCTCTTTCCCCCATCTTTATTTTTCAGCATAAAATTTAGAGTGATATTAATACATGCGAAGTCAGTGACTAATTCTTCATTAAATTAAAATAAGAATGGCTGAATTGTAGCATGGCATTGTGAGAAAATTAAGAATCAGATGCTTCACTGGCACTATCTGTATAACATAAAACGGTGTTAAAAATCATTGTTTCACAAATAAACTATAAATTATGCTCCGATACCGTTTAAGTTCTAAAATATTTTATTTAGATTCCTGATTACAATTTCTTTTATAATTTGGACAAAACTTTAATTTGAAAATGTTATTATCTATGTATCTATCTATACTTATTATAAAAGGCAATGTTTGTGTGCGTGTGTGTGTGTTTGTCTGCGATGTCCAGACGAATCTATCGCACTTACAGCCATGAAATTTGGCACACAGGTAGTCGTAATGGTGACTGAATGCACCTCGAAGCCGAAATTTTAAATTTTAATCTAGAAATTTTTTTATTTAATGTTTTGTGTTGTTTTGGTTGATTTTTCGCACTAATTTCTCAATAGAATGGTTTCAAATAATTGTACGACAAAAATAGATAGACCATCGGAAAGAGCACGCGATTTCCGTTCTAATGAAGTTAGTTTTGAATTCCTAACGCAATTTACTGAATTTTGAGAAATTTTTTAAAAATACCCAGTTTTGGCTTCAAGATGTTACTTTTGATTTTAAATTTGTTGCATCCGACTTTCTAATAACACTATTATTTTCAATTTTTTTCAGCATATAGGTAGAACGGTTGTGTCGGATTTAAAACAACAACGGTTAAAATATCTTTTCAAGTTTTTTTTAAATTAATTTATTTCTGGGCGGTTGAGAGTTATTTTTCTGGAGAGAGTTCGGCGCGCGGCACGGCACTTCGGAACGCAGATAGCTATGTGATTGGTTGAAGGGGAGGTGACGTCATAACCTTGAATTGAGTGACTGATTATTATTTTCGGCAGTAACTTAACGCATTTATTCATCTCGCATACTTTGCTTGCAGTATAATAATTTTCACGTTGCAATTTTTTAATATTGTTTATCGCGAAAAAAAAAATAAGCGGGAAAATCAATAATGTGTATCTTTTGTTTTGATTTTGTTTTCAAAACTTTTTCATGTCATTGTGGGCGTTTTTTTTTTCTTCATTTTGTTGAAGTCCTGATTCCACGGGCAACGCCGTGCGCGTACTGCTAGTTATATATATAACTAGCTGGTATACCCGGCGTGCCTCGGGATAAATATATTTTCTTAGTCTAAGTACTTATCACACTTTAAACTTAATTAAACTGTTTCTCGCAGCAATATCTTTCTTTGATTTTTGCCGCCCTCTCCCGTGTTGTCTGACATCTTCGTCCAGCAGCAAAACGCCTCTTGTCTTTTTCTCTCCGTAATTTGAGGCACCTGGCCTCGAATCTAGCCGTTCTTGGTACGCATATTTTCATCCCCATTATTTATTGCTACGACTACAACAGAAGCTCTTTCATATTGTAACGAAATTGTCTTGTGGGTGTGCGTGAATGCAATCCAATAAGCAGGATTAAAAAAATAAAGCTCTTTATTTTACAAATATTCCAAACAAAGAAACATAGTACAAGTATTAACACAACACTAGTAAAAATTCACAACAGAGACTACCAATAAATCTCAACACAGTGCTCAAAGGTTTCTTGTTAGCTCACCAGCTTGCTTGCTGGTCAAATTCCAACTGACTCTTCTTGGCTTGAGAGCTTGCCTTTATACTTTTCAACAGGAAGTGATGTAATCTCTAGAAAGTTCATGAAACCAATAGAAATAGGTTGAAAGTTCGAGGTCCTTCTAGAAAATATCCTTTATCGCCAAGATTATCATCTCGGGGAAACGACTTTATAGCTTTGTAATAATATCTTGGTTTTTATTGCCATTCTCCTGAGTACAATTCTCTTCTTTTTAGTGTTTGTGTGACTGATCAGAAAAGCACCTGCACAGAGATATTGTCCCGTCACCAACTTCACTTTATTCTACCGTTAAGCTGGCTTCCTGAACTACGCTAAATCTAATACCAAATTTGATGAGTTATTACCTAAGAAAATTCAAGTTTGGCGGTAGAACTGTTCTCTTAAGCCTAACCAAAATTTGAATAAAAACTTGCTTTTCATGCAATGTACAAAAATTTAAAAGCATTTTCATGCCTCATAATTTTAAAATGGTAGGAAAGTATGAGATTAAGTGTTTGAAGAAAGAATGAAAATCATTTCAGTCTACCTCACACACACCCTGAATTCTGCTTTGTAGTTAATTTCCCAGGGAAACAATTGATACTATCGCAATCGTAACAATTGCAAAAGCACGTAATTAAAATATTTCCTGAAATAATGAGATTGGTTTGAATTTTATTTACAACATTAAAAACATTGTTACAAATCATGTTTGAAAACATTTTGAAAAATTAATTAAAATTGAAGACACTGTCGCCTGGAAATAAGATTGGTGTCATTGAAAAGCTAATTTTTTTATCTTTAAGATGATGTAAAAATGGTTTTTTTGCGATAATAGGTTTCGAAGTTATTCCGGAAAAACGTTAACATTTAAAGTAATTTTTAAATCATTTAAATTCTAATTAAAATTTCGAAAAATCATTTCTTAGTGAGCACCTACTCCCCAAGACGCAACAGCCTGCTAGATTGCAAGGTTCTAGTCTAAGCAGTTTGGGAGATTTCGTAATGACTGAGTGAGTCAGGGTATTTGCCTTTTATATATAAAGATTATAGTAATTCCCTTTTATTGCGAAGATGCAATGTTCAGGCATTTTCCAGCAATAGAAAAAATCTAGCTAAACAGCAACATTTACAGAGATTTTCCGTTTTCTATTATTCAAAACGAAGGCAGTTGTCAGAAGTGAGATGTAATCGCACCCGTAGATAAAAACTGTCATTTTTTTTAAATGTATGTTTTGAGTTAGAGTCACAGAAAACAAGCCTAAAGCATTAGAAATAAATGTAAAGAACAAGGACTCTGAAAGCTGTTCCAGCTAGAATCGATATAAATGAGCAAAACGTACTATTTTGAGTTATGACAGAGTTCATGTGTGAGTGCGATATCTTGGGAAAAAAATTTTTATTGTGTTAACGCAAAATTTCTTTTTTTTTAAATATCTGATCTTACAAATCTGAAAGAAACTATTCCAACTTTAAGAAAAGGTCTGTACTTTAAGAGAGTCTAGAAAATTGTTTTAATCGGATATCTTATACAGAGGAGCGTCCGTGCTTCACGTATTCTCATTCTCTCTTAGAATTTTTTCCACCAAACCAGCGGGAGTGGCTTCCCCTAAATTTTCTCGTATGCTTCTCAAAAATTTGTCATTTCCCCTCCCCCTGCGTGGATAAAAAAATTCGAACCTACTGTAACCCAGAACTGACTATCAGAAGGTTTTTCATTGTAGATTATAGTGATTGTAAAATATTTAGGTGAAGAATCATATTCAAAAAGATGCGTATGTATTAAAATTTAGCGATATTTATTTTCTATCACACTCTAGCAAGCTCCGCTAATGCGAGGGCGTGCGCGAGCGAAAAGAAAACAGGAGAAAATTACCTCATTCACTATCGCTGAATAGCTTGCGCATGCGCAGCGATTGCTTCCAGTACGCAAGTAAAAAAAAAAAATTGAATATGCAATTTGAACGCTTTTTTTAACCGATTAAAAAGAAATTTTTTGCACAGATCTATAATTAATGTTAGCGACCGTCATACCAATTTTTATTTATCTAAGCCAAAGGGTTTAGAAGATATAATTTTTACAAGTATGCGATTATACAGTCCAACAGACCATCAACCCTTCGAAGGATTTGGTCTAAACTTTGATACTGACCTACATTCATGATGATAAAACTGTGTACCAAATTTTATCCATCTAGCTATTCAAGTGTTTGAGTTATAGTCTTCACATGACCGCAGGCAGACAGACAGACTTGCCCAAAATTTGATAGAAACCTACACATTGTGTGTAAATATCACATACCAAATCCCATCCCCGTAGCTCTAATAGTTTTCGAGTTATCGTGTTCACAGACAGACATAATTCCAAAATTGTGTTTTTCGGACTCGGGGAGGTCTAAAACGTGGAGATTCGTCAAAATCTCGAGTTCGAATTTTTCGACAATTACAATACTTTCTCTTTGTATACTTCGTATACGAGAAAGTAAAAAAGATCGCTAGCTCTCCGTGAAGGAAGCCATTTTATTTTCGCGTTCTTTTTAACATTTTTAGTTTTTGCTAGTTATTTCGATTTTTTTTTTGTTAGTTTTCGTCCCTTAACGTTTGTCTATCAACACAGACATAACACATTTGTGCGAAAACGAGGATTTCAGCGTTTTCGGCATCGAATTTTGTCATTCTTGGGATCGATGTAAATCTGCATTAAAATTTTTGGTAATGCGTTGGGGGGGAGGGGGTTGCGCACAGTAAATATTCTTTAAGCACTAATTTTGAAAATTAGTTGCCATTGAGGTCATTATTTACATTTTTGATCAAATAATGACGATTAAAAATTACTCCGTACTTGAAAGTTTACACACTGGTTGGACTCAACGCAATAACTCTGAAATAGAGTTATAACAGATGCCTTCTTTATTTTTACTGAATAACTTTCTTAGATCACTTAATGAAAAGGAAAAAAGATTCTTAATATATACTTTTCAAAATATTTTGTAGATTCACACTTGAAATAGATTACTTGACTTCATTGAATTACTTAAAATATCGAATTCGTAACTATGCGTTGAATCTTAGCCCCTCTGGTTATTAATCCCCAGACTAACTGTGTCTCTGTGCATGTGAATTGCTTATAATCTTTATTTTGGTTTAAGTGCAGAATTTGTGCAATGATTAGTCTTCACATCTGTCCGATTTTACAAACAAAATTTGTCGTTACCCTTATAAATTGGCGTCCTGATTTTTTAAATGTTGCTTTTATTATATCGAATCCACAAAGACAATTCAGCGCTGGATTTATAATTCAGTCGTAACGAAGTCAGTTCACTTGACATCAGAATCACATGGTAATCTTAACTGCGCTTGTCATCCAACATAGGAGGGAAATTCGGTAGTAAATTACGAATCGATATGAGAGTTCAAGAATTAGTAGTAATTTGCTTCCAAATATGTCGAAGGTTGGCAGCAGAATCCAGCTGCATGTGATCTTCAATTCGAATTTATGAGATAACAGTCGTATAAATGCGTAGCTGCATTTGAAAATGGCGACTGGGCTCGAGGAGTATTCGCTAGAAGAACAGCGAAGTGCTGTGCGTTTCCTTTTGGGTGGAAGGAATTGGGATTCTCAAGCGTATATCACACGGACAGCCTTCCGTGGGTACGAGGGTAATGTCAATCGCCAAAAAAGTTTGTAGCACGTGATGCAATGATATAGCCTGTCAAACAGGATTTCGGTATCGTGGAAGGCGAACTACGTCATAGTCAAAATCACACCCGATTGGTTTGAATTATCTCTGCTGATGATTTTTCGTCATCATCGTGTGCATTTTCAAGCCGGTTGAATATAGTTCACGATTTCCGTCATCTTGTCTGACCGGTCACGTGCTACAAACTTTTTGGCGGGTGGCATTACCCTCGTGCCCACGGAAACAGACCACGATAAGTTACGCTCCAAGGAGTTTAGCTCGTTTATTTCCCTGAAACGAGGTGAAGCTGTGACTGCTATTGTAGCATTCTGTCAAAGCTTTCGAATGCATTTCCAAAAAAAAAACGTCTAGGCCTATTGACTCGAGGAATCTTGTTCCATCACGACAATGCCAAGCCTGATACAGCTCGACTAACCAAGGAGAAAATTGAAGAGTTTGGGTGACAACTTTTTCAACATCCAAGGTAGCTCAAACTTACCTCAAAGCAATTGTTACCTGTTTGGACCACTTAAATTGCACTCACGACTGATGCAGACGCTGAACGTGAGGTACATATGTGGCTCAGACAGCAGTTCAAGGAATTTTATGCTGCAGGTATTGGGAAAACTCATAAAGAGATGTGATAAATGTATCAAAGTAAATAGCGATTAAATAGAGAAATAAGCATGCTTTCGAAGTAAATATCTTGTTTTCGTTTCTTCTATTTGCTTTTATTACCTATTTACTGACTTGAACTCGTATAACTAACTGCACGTTGTTCTGTGTTGCCAAATCATTTTTTCCTTCTGGATATCCTATGGATTAAAATATTAAACTGGTGTGACGCTCTTGACGTGTGTTGTGCGACAATAAATAAATTCTATTTTGTCATGATTTTAATTTAAACATATCAATCAAGAATGATGTATAATAACAAGATTTGAATTTGAATGAAGAAGCATTTGAATGCAGTAAAAAAATATTTAATTTATTTCATTAAAATGGAAAAAATATCATTAGTTCACAGATAATTACACAATATACTTAAATCAAGAACTTTGTGACTATTATCAAAACTTATTAAACCGAATTTTTCTGTCTTTCTGTATTTATTTTAAAATTTTCATTTTATAAACAACTTAATTAAAAGAACTATCTTAAACTATTTAATTTAATTAATCAAAAAATGTAAATTAAAAGAAATAAAATTTGAAACCTAAAAAATTTTAATTTAATGTTTACAAAGATGTCCCTCGCATAAAATTATCAAACATTACGATAATTGATATTGCTGAGCTGAACTTTTATTGCAGTTCCTTGCTTTAGAGACTAAATAACTTGGACATAGAAAGCGGCTGATTAAAAGCTTAATATAAATTCATTTTCAGAATGAAACTAGCTCAGCAATATGCAGTTTAAAAAAAATCAAATATAGTTATTTAATATAAATACAGAAATCCACATTATTCAAAGAGAAAAAATTGCATCAAAGTAATAACGTTAATCACTCAAAAAGTTCTCAACTGCTTTCAACGCACTGATAATAATTCACAGCTCTCAATTAAAACTGAACCAAAACTCGTCGTTCACCTTTACACCTCGATATCTAGAGCGAAGGAAATTCTAGATTTAATAACAATCAACTGGCACCTTCGTGAAATTCTAGATTATGTTTGTATGCGAAAGTGAGACAGTTTTCATGATTAAGTCTTTGAGACTTTGTCTCTTTATCATTTGATAAAAAAAAAAGAACCTATGCCATCAACTGTCACCTGCATCTTTTAAAAGGATTCTTTTTTAAATTAAAATTTATTACAGTATAAAGATTATTTAAACAAAAATTTATATGAAAAATAAATTGGAAAAGATTTATGCATGGACAAGTAAAAAAAAGACCTTTGAAAATATTTACACATTTTTGCAACAAAAAAATAGCAGTTTATAACATAAATTCTGTTGATGACTATTTATAACATAAGAAGAACTTTTATACTCCATAAATCCTTTCTGATATCCTTTTATGAAGTAGCTTCATAAACATTTATTTAGAATATACGTATTATGAGTTTCTTTTCAGAAAAAAAAAAATATTTCCGGAAGAAAGAGTTTTATATTGTGTCCCAAGGGTCATTAAATAAATATTACGAGTCCATAAACTGCAAAAAAATTAAGTGATGCTATTCACCAAAACAAATTCCATTTTTAACGCATACATGTAACAGTATTCTCAAAAACATAATTGAAAATGACAAAAGATAATCTCCAAAGGTTGAAGAGCATTTAACAATGTAAAAGAGAACCTGCTATTCAGTAAGAGACATCATTATTTTTAAGGGCTTTCATCAAATTGGTCATGAATAGATTCCTTCATACAATATGTAAGGCAATTTTGTTCTTAGAATTTCCGATAAAAAATGTTTGTTTTTTCCTTTGATGAAATTGTGTGTCTGTTATATATTTGAAGCCATTTTTCAAATGGTAACGATAATCATTATTTCGGAATTTAATATTTACTTTCATTAAAATGATACTGAAAATTCTTTTATTTATAAGTAATTTTGAAGATTTTTTTTTTTACTTTCTAAAGAAAACCACGTAATGTAAGTAAATTATTCATTAAAAGTTTAGGATGGATAATTTCTGAAAGAAGAAAATTATTCTGTGAATTATATTCTTATTTTGAATAATATGGTAATTTTCAAAAATCTTTTGAACTTATAGTAATTTTCGTAGTAAAAACCTATTAAAAAAGTTAATTGATTCCATTAACGCATTTAATTATTAACTATTGATACTTTTGTTGCTACAATCTATCACAAAATCGATAAGAATTTAATATTTTAGTACGCTTAAAAAAACTGAATTCATTTTGCACAACCACAGGCAGGTTTTTCTGTTAGAAATTAGCTGCATATTTTTTTAAATTATTAATCGGAAAAGATGTTTTTTTTCTGAAATTTGAACTTTGTCTACCTTGAAAATTTCTAATGTATTAACATGAAAGTACCTTATTTTCTAATATGAAATGGAGCCCATGCCAATGTAAAAAATTAAGACGATATACATAGAAATTAGTAGTCAAATTTGTAGGTTCGGTGTTCAGGGTGGCCCAAGATAAACCAAATGGACATGATTTAGTTTAGTTTAGTTATATTACCGTCCCATTTTAAAGCAACAACAGGGCTATTTTGGGACGGACCTCGTAAATTGGAAACGAGGTCAAATGACAAGGATGACTACCTGAGCTGGCACACCCTCTCCAAAGTTCCGCACCAAATCAGCGGGAAGACGTTTGACCCCCTAAGTATGATTTAATGTGAAACAATCTCAATATATGGCGGATCTTCAGTGGAATCGGGTTTCGAACCTAGAACCCTCTGCCCCGAAGCTGAAACCTTACCGCTAGGCTACCGTGGCCTACGAATGGACATGGGAGAGGAGAAACCAAAAGGCGTTAGCGTATTCGATGAAGCAAAAAATAAATAACATAACGTGGGTATATAAAAGAGCAGATTAAGCTTTTGGGGGCCCTGGAGATGAATTTCTTAGGAACCTTCTATGAGCATCACATATATATATATATGTGCTTGTGCATTTCGATTTATCGGTCATTAGGTTTTGAAATATTTTAATTTATAATACTTTTAATTATAATTACTTTTTTACCAATAACTGTAATATTAATTTTTATAATATGTGCAATAATCCTTTTTGATAATTAAGACACTTTGAATTCAGCATTTTTTATTTTACATCTTAAATACACACACATAAATATTATAAAAAGAAGTTAAGGACTAGTTTCGCGAAAGAAAATTTAATTGGCTCTTTCTTACCAAAATTACTTCGTATATACTACTGAATAAATAACTGTTAATTTCCTCAGAACATTTAATGAGCTATAAAGCCCATGAAGCGTAAATATAAGGCTAAATATGGAAGAATTATTAAGCATTCTTCTTTATTTTAATTATAAAAATACCTCATTAAAATATTAAGCTCATAA
The DNA here is from genome assembly GCA_013235015.1 of Araneus ventricosus. NCBI lineage: Eukaryota > Metazoa > Arthropoda > Arachnida > Araneae > Araneidae > Araneus > Araneus ventricosus. The sequence goes on from BGPR01000406.1 coordinate 387,158, forward strand.
TTACACATCATAATTAATTATGATGTGTTTTTATCGTCTTCATTTGAGGAATCATCAATACTGACTGACTCGGTCCTACGCCACTTGGAGTACCTGGTTTTACCGGATAAAACCGGGTACTCCAAAACCAGTGCAAAGGTTTTGAAAAACGAAAGAGAACAGCGCAACTATTGGAGTGAATCCTTATTCATCTACAATTCTGATCATAAAACTGTACGCCACATTTCGTACGTGTAGCTCTTTGACTTTTTGGGGCATCTTGTTAGCATCCACACGGACATACAGACTTCCCGTTGATATTCATCCAAAATTTGATGAAAATCTACAATTTTGGCGTAAAGACCACAAACCAAATTTCATCCTTCAAGCTCTCTTCATTTTGGGTTACTGTATTCAGAGACCCAATAGGCCCGCAGAGAGACAAAATCTCCGGGGCCCAGAGGAACAGTCAGGAAAAAAATTCTTATTTTCAAGTGCGTTTTATTTCTATCCACGGTAAATTGGGCCCGATATGAGTTGAACTCAGTGGCGGCTCCTCCATTAGGGCTGCAGAGCTCCAGCCCCCCTGAAATTATTTTAAAAGCTTGTATTTTCGTTTTTATTCTAATTGGCTGACTTTTCCACTTTAAGAGTTCAATTATTATCGAGAATGGGAAAAAAGTAATAAAAAACGGAAAAGGAAGCCAGAAAATAAATTAAGAATTAAGAGAGAGACAAACCAGAGTTGCAGAGAGTTTTACTCCTAGGATCGAAATTTCGCGCATTGAGCAACTCGGAGCTCTCAGTCGGAAGAAAAAAGCAACCCTTTCTCCCATTGTAGAACCCCGAGAGCTGCCCCTGGAGCAGCTTTCGGGATTCTACAACCTCTGATTACGAAGCAGAGGTTTGCCGCCAAGAAGTTTTGTAGGAAGTTTAGTTATAGCCAAAAAACATGAAATAAAATGTTTCCAATTTTTCGCTTATAACTGAAAAACCATAAATTTTTAGCATATCATCATTATATACCAAACTAATCAGCTTAAGATTTCCTATAACTTAGGTCTATACAACTTCTGCAGCACCGCTTGTTTCTGAGCTGACGAGCCGCCACTGGTTGAACTATATTTTTAAATTTATTTTGTCTGAATATATCTCATACATTCTCACTATCATAATTTAAATTACAGAAGGTGCCTAGAAGTCATATTTTCGTCATGATTCATGCAAGAAAAACTCCCCTCCTCTAATTAGTCACTGCAATCACAACTCTCAAGGGGAAGGCCAGACTTAAAATCACGGCACTCAGAGACCCTACCTATCAAATGCTAAGTCAAAAGTCAAGTAAGGTTGTAATAAACATGGTTTATGATAAATATGGTTTAAAAGATGTATAATCGAAATTGTAATAAACAACTCTGATTTTTACAAATTTAATGCTACTAATACACATTTATTTAAAAGTAATAATTTCAAAGCTTTTTAAGATAGTACTAGTATATTACTCCATAGTATTGAAAGCAATAATTAAATTTTAAAATTGAACATTTAGCATAAAAGTGAAAATCTTGAGTACTCATTATACATTTCTTATATTAAACAATTTCTGGGCATGCAGGTAGCCTTAATTTGGAAATGGCAGGAAGGTAATGGATGTTATCCAGTCAGTTTCCCCCTTAACAGGAACGGAGGAATTATGACTGAAGCAGAAAATTTCGGAAAAGGGGAATATGACGTATAAACGAAGCTTTTGATCGTGTAAACGGAGCACAGTATTATTTATTACAATGGTAACGAATGAATCGGGACTGTGATGAAATAACATTTAAATGTAAACGACGTATCTCTTATATAAAAGCCGTCCGAAATCGGTGACGATCACATGGTTTGGTTTGGCTACGTGCCAAAGAGATTCAGAAGCTGTGTCTACGCCTACAAATTAGCATACACAGGGGATAAGCAGACATTATTGCTATTTGACTGGGTGTTGTTTTAGTGGAGTTTAGCAGCTACCTTTCCTTTTTATTTTATGTTGATTCATCCATTCGGAACTAAATAGAAGTTATACTGGAATTAATTTATTTTTTCAGTTCTGGGTGATTTTTTGTTGAATTATGATGTATCATTCGCTTCCTTTCTTTTTATTTAATTCATGCAAGCAGAACTATTTAGAATAGTTTAGTTTTTGTTAATTTTTTTTTTCTTTTTCGTACTTAATTTTGGAAATGAATATTTTATATTTTTCCTTAACCGTTCTTAAACTGAAAGGTTCCTTTTACTTAAAGATTTGCAATTTATAATTTTTTAAAATTTTGTATTTCTGTTAGTGAATTTTGTATTATTTTTACTCGGACAAAATGAAAGTTAGTGTCCAATTGATTTATCAGTTCTGTTTTTCATGGCTTTTTTTTTTTATTTCTTAAGCACTCTGGCAATATGCATGAGCTATTCTTCAACAATCGTTAGTAAATCTGTGAATATCATATCTGTGATATTGTTGGCAAGCGAAAAGCCCGTCTTAGACGGGGAAAAAATCTTCTAGTAAATGAGAAACGTAAAAACGGTGCTTCACTTTATTTGCTTTTAAATGTGGGAGGGACATGCCAGAACTTCGGGGCCCTGCACAGACAGACATAGTACCAAAGATGGATTTTTCAAACTCAAGTTGTTCTAACACTTGGAGATCCATGAAAATATTGAGGTCGATTTTTTTTTTTTTTTGTCCATTGCAATGCTTTCTCTTTGCATATTTCGTACACGAGAAATTAAAAAGTATATTTTGCGATTTCATTCATACCGAGCACATTTATGTTAGAGGCAGTTGAGCAAATTTTTCCTAACCCATCGGAGTTATCTCAAATCCTGTAAGCCCGCATCCGCCTTTAAACACGGCTTTCGACGTCTTAAAGGGAATTTTTTCCTTTTCTAATCTAACAAGGCGCGATTAGAAAGTCGGCCGAGATAAGAGTCGTCTGGAGAAAATTCCGCCATCCCTTCAGAGATCAAGTGAGAAAAACTCACAGGAGAGGAAGGAATCGAGGAGTGGGAGGATTTTCGGGAGAATAAAATGGAAAAAGAAAAAGAGAGAGAGTGGAAAAAATCAGGATAAAGGCGGATGTTCAGACGTGCAGATTGGGAAAACTCAAACGATGGTGGTAAATAGGTAAGTTCATTTCATTTTTTTCTAGAAATGAAGGGGGAGGGAAGGCATCGTCGAACTATTTCAATTTCCCTTCAGACGGCGTTGACTTGCTCTCAAATTTGTCGTGGTGGTGAAGAAGAAGGTATCCGATTCTCAAAATTAAATTCCTTGTAAGTAGTACAGTAGTAGTTATCAGTAGATTCTTGAACAAGAATTGGGTTTGAGTGGCAGTTCATTTAAATGCGAATATTGTCCAAAGTAGGTAAATATTTAATAGAAAAAGTTAATTATAAAGTTTTTCATAACAAGTGAGTGTATTACTTCTTAAAAGATTTCATTTCATACAGGACTTAGAGAAATAACAAAGATTCATTATGTTTAAAGAAAACGTTCTTAAATATTTCAAAACTTTTGAATATAATTTTTTTAATTTCGTAGAATAAAATCAGGTGCATTTCGACTTCCGTTTCATTTGCAATCTTCACTACATTGTTTAGATTATACAAATAAGGATAATATCTCTTTGATGAGGGGACTTTGAATATCTTATATGGTTTCGAAATAATTTGTAAAATTACTGATAGAATGTTTAGTTTACTGTAAAATAAATACAGTAAAATCCCGGTTAACGGAACTCGGGTTGAACGAAACCTCCGAAATACCTCTAAAATCGCAAATCCAGAAAACACGTACTGTACTGCAAGGAAATAATCGCGAAAGGAGACTTTTTGTAACGATATCCCTA
>BGPR01000406.1:391030-405245 GCA_013235015.1 Araneus ventricosus
ATGATCTACAAATCCTCGTCGTCCTGAAATCTCCCTCGTTTATATTACTGAACCGCAAATTTTGTAGATTGATTAAATTTAATAAAAAACTTTCTCAATTTATGATCATACCTTGAGCTGTACTTGTAAACAGAACATACTATTGTATGTCATTCTTTTCATGTTTATAGGACATTTTTTTAAGAATATTTTTTCTTGTGCCAGTATAAACAACCTTATATCCGAGAGAACATCATATTCTTTCTCATACCTAGTAAAATCATTGTTTTATCTATCCTATGGAATTCAGTAATAGATAAGTATAAATATGAAACATTAAGAGCCAGTTTTTTTAAAAGTCAGGCAAATCGGGCAGTCTTGGATAGTTGACATTTTTGATTTTGTTGAAATTTTCAGGATATGTTCTTCATGTAAAACTATTAGACACGTGTTTTTTTATTTTTTACAAAAATTTTTTTTCCTATAGTTTTGGGGGTCCAAAATTGAAGATTGTCCATTATTTTAAGAAGAACCTACCATTTCACATAAGGCAGGGGTTCTCAATCTTTTTTCCCTCGCGTACCCCTTGATTAGTCTTTTCATTTTCGCGTACCCCCTACTGTCATAACCTCCCCCCAATCATCCGTCTATGCAAAGAAGTTTTTATCAATAATGTTAAGGACTTAGGTAGGCTTAAGAGTCAAATAACGTGAATTAATTCCATTGGCAGGACTTATTTTTGATTTCATATTTTATTCCGACTTTAAAACAATAATAGTTAAACCGCAAAACGAATAAAAACGGTATTGTAGTAAGGATCACATTAATTATAAGGTTAGCTAAAAATTACTCTTGGTAATAATCAGATATTCAAGTGCCAGACAATTTCAGTGTGATCCTTGAGCTTATTTCATGGAGCTGCGTCAAGCTTATTTCGGTATTTATTCTTAATATATGTATAAGGCGAGAATGCTCTTTCCAGAAGTTTCTGTGTTCGTGAAAGTATTAAATATTTTATTGCTTTAACACCGAGTTCTTGGTACTCTTCTTTCACTGCTACCCAGAAGTCAATCAAATTTCTTTTATAAAATTCAGATTCTAATGAAGAATCAGTGGAAAGTTGAATTAATTTTTCTTTTTCAGAAATTGTTAATTTTTCTGCTTTTTGAAAAAACGCTTCGTTGAATGGATTTAATATCCACATATCTGTATACTGCGCTTCCGAAAATATTGTTTGAATGACAACATAAGTCCTTTTAAATGTGCTATTATACTAGTTTTTACTTGTTTTGTTAACTTAAGTTCGTTCTCAGATAAAAAGCTGTGAAGTGTCAAAAACTTTATACTGTTTTTTTTATACAAGATTCCCAAAAATTCACCTTCTTAATCATAGACTCGATTTTGTCAGTTACCTTAAAAATGGTTCTGCAATCCTAAATTAAGTTTATTTCTAAAAAAATATCACAAAAGTACGCAAACTGCTGCATTAACCATTCATAAAATTTAGAGTTCATCGTAAAAGGGCGGTCTTCAAAAAACATATGAACTTCATGTCTCAGTTCAAACAATCTTGTGAGCACATTTCCTCGCGAATCGCGAAAGCCATCTCACTTCTATGTGCAAAAGTAACGTAGTATGTAGGCTGCATGTCTCCACACAAAAACTTGAACAACTGGGTGCTAGTTGAATTAGCAGCTAAATGGCGCATTAGTAAAGATGGTTTCATGCCGCCATTTGACAATATCTCTCCACAAACAACGCAGAGCGGTTTTGGACAATCGCCATCACCCGTTGCGGAAAATCCATATTTTAAGTATTCGTTAGAATATTTTCTCTTAATCGGAGGCTCACTGATGTGATGTTTCTCAACATTTCAGTGTTTGCGACAAGATTTTCAACCTTAATTTTCATCGTGCTCCCTCCCCCTCATTCAATAAAAATTTATACAATAATAATACATTTTTAATTACTAACAATGCATTTTTTTATTTAGCATTGAAAAGTTAATTATTATCATTGTGTAGTACTGATACAATCCTATTTATAAGTTTATTATATCAGTGTAAATGTGCATTTTCTTTTTAATAAGGCTGAATTTATTTTGTTTTACTTTCCTTTCAGTAAATTAATCATTTTTTTAATAATATTTTCTCTTCGATATGCTCGCGTCCCCCATTTAGTGTTATGAGCCTCCCTAAGGGGCTTGCCTCACAGGTTGAGAATCGCTGCACTGATGTTTTGAGTTTTTTTTGGTTTGTTTTGTTTTGTTTTAACAAAATCACTTTTATTTCTTACCTGCACAGGGCAATCAGTCGGGCTCTGCATGATTATCATCTTTCTAATCCGCAGTTATCTCCATAGCTGCCAAATCGGTGTTTCAAATTTCAGTTCTAGATGCCGATCTCTTAATAGTTCCAGTTTTCAACCACTTGTCCATTTTGAGAAATCAAACAACATCGAATTGAAGTCACTCTAAAGATAAGCACTTCAAATTGAGCACGCATAGCCTACAAACACCAGCGTTGTGCCACAAAACAAATCAAACAAATTAAGCACCCTTAAAACACAAACTTGATTTATATGAACAGTCGTTATTCATTATGCATCCTAATCGAGCAATTAATGATGCCTGCGTTTAAGCAAGACTTTAATAAAAACGTCAAAACAAGAATCTTGGAGAGGATTCCGGATTGTTCCCGATAAGCCTAAACTAGAAGAACAAAAATAAAATGCATACCACACTGGCTCCTAATGAAGCTACAGCTTTTGAGAACACACTGATGATTCATGCATAATCGGGGCTGGTGAAGACAAAATATCAATCATTTACCAGGTTTTCTTTTGCTTTCTTTTTTCTTATTTTGAGAGTAGGTTTTACAGAGTAACACAACTTTTACTTTTCAAATTAACTTAAGGAAAACGAAATACTGTAACTTTTTTAATCTTTTATAATTTTTGTGTCCGCCATTACCGACTTTGATTTCGCGTACCCCCAACTGGTCCTTCGCGTACCCCTAGGGGTACGCGTACCACAGGTTGAGAACCCCTGACATAAGGCAATACTTTTTGTGCCAAGAGTGAACCATGGCATTGGTAATTATTTTGTGTTTTTCTACTTCCACACTGACTGTTAGGACATAAAGACTTATGGTTGACTTTTGGCACCAAGGCCAAAGGTCATTCAAAGTTCGACGAAAAAAAGGCTTTTTTCAGAAACTTTTACCGTCAAAATCTTCTTTTGCCAACAGTGAACCACAAAGGTATATATTTCAGAGAATACATACTAATGAGAAATACCGAAAAAGAGCTAGAAATGTGTGGTTGACTTTTGGAGAACAGAAATATTTGTCCTTGAAATTACGAAAAACACAAAATTGCATGCTTTTAGAGGTCATTCACTGCTTGTGCCAAGAGTGAGCAGGTATGAAATTAGCTGGAAAAGAAGCCTTAAGTTAAGCAGAAACAAAATCAATTCACAGATCTATGGTAACTTTTTCAAGTTTTATGTAATGCGGCTCTATACTTTGTGCTGAACATGTGTTTTGTGGCACTTGTTAAAAAACATCGATTGTTTTTATTTCAATATTTATTAATATTTTATGTAAAAATATTACATTGAAATTTATTTAACTAACTGGATTGCTCTCTGAACATAATATACAATAAGAACAAATTGAAAATTGAGTACTGCAAATACTCATTGTATGACAATACCTCCTTTTAAACTCCTCCTTTATATTATACAATATTATACTTTATATTATACCTCCTTTATGTTATACAATATTATCTGTGTAACAGAAGGAATGGGCTTGTCTAAAGTAAATTATTTAACAGCTAAAATATTTATGTTGCAACAAAGCATTATCAATTCTGTTTACTTGTTTGTTGATGATGTTGCTTCCATAGAATAGCATTTAACTGCTGGGAATCATAACTTTACCAAGATCAGCAGCACCTTGGACAAAATACGCTTTACTTATACTGAAAAACTTAAAGCATCCACTGGCAGATTTCCTATTGCAGCAAATGAACATAAAAATCTCGCAAATAATACTACAATTCTAAATGTGTTTAGAGGAGGCTGGGCACTTCCAAATAGAAAAATAACAAGTTTCTCTTACAAACAAGAACTATATACTTATAACATCTTTATGAAAGGAGAAAAATCGGGTGTAAAATCCTCAGCAGAAAATACAGTGAAGGAAATGAGACAACAGATAGATCCTTCTGGAAGAAAATGATTTCAACCTTTTAAGTACATGACTTCTTCACAATTCAGAAGCCTCTTCAGCAGGATGTCAGCTCTGCATAAAGGTGGCAAATTAAAACCACCAAGTCCAGGTCTGGAACATGTTGATGTCATTAATGAAGATTTAAATGACATCACTGAACAAGTAAGGAATTTAAGTTCATATGTATATTATTAGTATTTATAGTATATTACTTTACCGTTATAAATTCTGTATGGCAGTATACATTAATTTATAATTTTATATCAGATATGAGTTATATATACATTACTTTCCCTTCTTTACAGGAACTAGAACAACAAGAAGTGCAGAACTTGCTTACAACTCCTGAGCCGATCCATGAAGTGCAACTACAGTTAGTTGGATATAAACAAGAAAAGGATGACAAAGGGAAGAAGAGAAGTTTAAATATTTGTCCAACCATACCAAAAAGAATAAAAAGTATATATAATGAAAAAAACGATAGTATCTCTACAGACAATTCTTTAGAAAACTATGAATCACACAAAATAACTCAACAATTAAGCCGAAATGATTCCATTCAAGACATCAAAATGAAACTTCAAAACATACAAAGAGCAGTTCAGGAGCATTTGTATTTTGCTCTGTCAAATGAACAGGACTTGTTTTACATTGGTAAAATAAAAAAGATTGAAAGTGAAGACATAATTATGAAGTTCCTAGAAAAAAGCGAGGGTAATTTCCGCTGGCCAAAAAGAGATGAAAAAGAAAAGGTGAACATTAAATTCATTTTCTATGGATCTGTACAACTATATGGAAATAACCCATTTACTATGCACATTGATCAAATAATTATTGCTTATAAATGCTACAAGAAGAATCGTTTGGGAATATGGAAATAAGGACTTGGCATTCGATGAGTATTTGCAGTACTCAGTTTTCAATTTGTTTTAATTGTTTATTATGTTCAGAGAGCAATTCAGTTAATTAACTAAAGTTTAATGTAATATTTTTACATAAAATAGTAATAAATATTGAAATAAAAGCAATCGATGTTTTTTAACAAGTGCCAGAAAACACATGTTCAGCACAAAGTATAGAGTCGCATTATATAAAACTTGAAAAAGTTACCATAGATCTGTGAATTTATTTTGTTTCTGCTATACTTTAGGCTTCTTTTCCAGCTAATTTCATACCTGGTCACTCTTGGCACAAGCAGTAAATGACCTCTAAAATCATGCAATTTTGTATTTTTCGCAATTTCAGGGTCACATATTTCTGTACTCCAAAAGTCAACCACACATGTCTTGCTCTTTTTCTGTATTTCTCATCAGTATGTATTCTCTGAAATATATACCTTTGTGGTTCACTGTTGGCAAAAGAAGATTTTGACGGTAAAATGTTTCAGAAAAAAACCTTTTTTCGTTGAACTTTGAATGGCCTTTGGCCTTGGTGCCAAAAGTCAACCATAAGTGCATTAAGCATGCGGAAGTAGATGAACACAAAATAATTACCAATGTCATGGTTCACTCTTGGCACAAAAAGTATTGCCTTATGTAAAAAGGTATGTTTTTCTTAAAATAATGGACGATCTTCAATTTTGGACCCCCAAAACTATAGGATTTTTTTTTTGTTGCAAAAATAAAAAAGCACGTGTCTAATAGTTTTACATGAAGAACATATCTTGAAAATTTCAACAAAACTAAAAATGTCAACTATCCAAGCCTGCCCGATTTGCCTGACTTTTTAAAAAACTGGCTCTTAAGCATTTATCTGAACGCAGGACCAACTTGTTTAACCCGGATTGGTAGAAATCACGTCCCAGCCCATTGAGCCAGTTCTCGGCAGATATTTAACATCACTGCCTGAAGAGAACCTTGATAAGTGTTCCTTCAATTTCGGAAAAAAGAAATAGTCACTGGGAAATCGTGAAACCATCCGACGAAAACGCTCTGGCATGTTGAGTGATGGTGCAAAAATACCCACACTGGCCCAGCCTACCCAAAAAGGGTGTAAGGCCGGTAGAGGACCAGCGGGGAGAGAGCCGCTCCACCAGCATGTGGGGGACGGGATTTATTGGGTACAATAGGATGATACAGGCATTGCCCGAACAGGGGCAGTAATTTTAAATACAAGAGAGCTGGGAGTGTAAACATGGTTCGACCCACCTCGGTGGGGAGAAAATAGCTTGATTTACTGCTCGGGCAAGCAAGGAACAGTAAAAATATATAAAAATAGATAAGTATTGAAAAAGAAACAAACAAATAAACACAGAAAAAGCGGTAAAAATCAGATATATAAAAAAGTCAAATATTGAAACCCCATAGTATAAAAACAAAACACACACAAACAATATTACACATCAAACGACACACAAAACACAAATAAAAACTGTACCAAACATAGAATTAAAAATACATAAATTAATAATAATAATAATTACTTCTGAGATAGAAAGGAATAAATTCCGATAGTCAACGATAATGCACGTCCCGCATAAAAGGGAATATCAAATTATCAATTACAGAATTTGTTTTTGAGTAAAACTGCGCAAGTTAAAAATTACTTTATGTCCTATACAGGATAAAAACGGCCAATGGGAGAGAAAAAGGAATGACATTTTGTAGTCTAAAAATAAAAACAAGGTCAAAAAGTAGAATACATATCCCCATCCCCCCCCCACCAAAAAAAAAATCTAAACAACCGTTAGGGCATTGACAACGTGGCAATAGGTTTCCAGAACTGCGGAGAGACTCGGTAATTGGAACAGTCATCTATTGTCGGGGCTAATGGACCAATAGCTGCCCCAGGGCGCCGAGAGAATCCCACACCAAGGAACCGACTGGGTACAAAAAGTTAAAAAAAGCATAAACAAGTGGAGAGCACTATAAACCTATAGAACTGTCATTCAGTGAAAAATTAAATAAAAAATAAAAAGTATTTCTTAAAAAGCTCAAACCATGTAAATAATAAAAATAAAAAAGAAAGACTCAACAGGCGGGAAGTCAGGAGCACAGAAAGCTGAACTGTAGAAAGTGTGAAATAAAAACCAATCCTGAGAGGAGATGTCAAGTGAAAAGTCCCTGGCAAAATGGTAAAAGATAAAAAGAGTAAGAACAGTCTTTCAATATGATAAGATAGAAGTAACACGGACCCTCAAGACATCATTGGAGTCAGTTATGGTCTCTCTCCTGGGTCAGTGTATCGCAAATGTTCCTTGTTGAGTGATGGTGTCATCCTCCTGCTGACAATACCCATACTGCTCGCAAAACTCAAGAATTGCTGCAAAAGTTCAAGTGGGAAGTCAGGACGGAGCCAGCCCCCATACAGCCCAGATTTGGCACCCAATCTGTGTTCCAAACACCTATCTTCTAACAGTGATGTGAAAACAGCTGCCGAGAATTGGCTCAATAGGCTGGGGCGTGATTTCTACAAGCCTGGTTAAAAAAATTTGGCCCTGCGTTCAGATAAATGCCTAAGTAGATTTGGCGATTATGTGAAAAAGTGATGAGCAAGTATGTCTCTTAATTCCATTTTGTATTTTTTGTCAGTCATTAAAAATAATTTTTATTAACCCTGTAAACTTTTTTTTAGATCTATCCTCGAAGAACCCAACCTAACACTTGATGTTTGCCTTTATTTTCCAAATTTTCACTGTAAAAAACGAAGTAAACGACATCATAAGATGTAAAAACCGCTTAAACTTCATATTTCTAAATTATTAAGATAAGACTACTACAATTAAAAACAATGTACAGTGTGTGATTTTAAGAATCTAGAAGGACTAGATTAGCAAAATCAGATTTCAAGATAGCATGTTCTTAAATTTTTGTCCATTTATAAAAAAACTGAAAAAAATTTAACCTTAAAATTTAATTATAAACATTAAAATACTTTTGGTGAGATAGCAATTTAATTTTTCACTCAGCTCTATGGGACGTAATCTATATAATAATTATCCACGTGTGACGGTAACTCTCACATGGTTTGGTTTAGCTACATGCCAAAGAGATTCAGACCAGACAGTGTCTGCAAATTAGCATACATACGGGGATACTGTTTTAATTCTGTGATAATTTAATATCAATACCAGAATTCATTTATTTTCCTAATATAATCTTTTGGAGGTTTTTTTTTTTCTATGAGTGTTGGGAAACACTGAATTTTTTTGCTAAATTATAAGTTCTTCAAAGTATCCAACGAACATTATTGCTATTTGTTTTTTCAGCCGATTTAAGCAGTTTCTTTTCTTTTTTATGTTGATTCATTCACGCCGAACTCGGTTAATATTAAATAGAAGTTATACTAGAATTAATTTATTTTTCCACTTTTCGGAGATCTTTTTGCTGAATTATGATGTATCGGTCGTTTATTTTCTATCTTTATTTATCTATTATATCTTTTTATTTAATTCATGTATGCAGAACTATTTAGAATACTTTAGTTTTTGTTAAAAGGGTTCTTTATTTTTCGTTCTTAATTTTAGAATTGAATATTTATATATTTAATATTTTTTCCTTAACTGTTCTTACACTAAAAGTTTTACTTAAAGATTTGGATTCATCAATTTTTTATTTTGTATTTGGTAATACAATTTTTTCTGTTAATGGATTTTTCATTATTTTTTACCCTGACAAAATGAAAGTTAATTGTTAGAAATAAAGTTATTAACAAAACGAAAGCTAGTATCAGTTGATTCATCAGTTCTGTTTTTCATCCTTTTTATTTTTTTATTTCTTAAACACTAACAATCTGCATGAGATTTTCTTCAACAACTTTTCAATTGCTGGCAAGCTAAAAGCCCGTCTGAGGCGGGCGCAAACATTCTAGTTATCATTAAGTTTCAAATTAAATGAATCAACGAAAGAAATATTAAAAAAAGAGTGATTTATAGAAAACGGTATTCGCATTAACAGAGGCAATTTTATCATAGTTTCTATAATGTATTTTGATTAATAGGAAGTTCGTTCTTAATACTTTTACTATTTAATATCACATTCCTTGGAGAATAGCACTTCTTCAATAAATTGATGCAAAATCAGAACTAGGTTCCGAAATTTATTGAAATTCATATTTAAAAAAATATAGCTCCTAGAATATTAGAAATATTTTTAATACTTAAATTAATTTGAATATTTTATAAGCATTGTATATAAAATATATTCAGCAAATAAAAATATATATAAAAAAAATTCACCTCAAATTTTGGTGATCTCTCCCATGACAGAAAATTGTATGCAGCTAAATTTTCTAGAATTACGTTTAAGACTCTAGACGTTTTGTTTCGTGGAATCAATATATATTTATGATTTGGTGGATGATATGGTAACTGGTACTAGCAGTTAAGAAGGCCAGTATTTAATTAAATCATCTGATATATATTTGCGAAAAGTAATTTCGCCTTCCTTTATATATTTCTGCCTACTTGATCTGAGATACACTTGTGATCGGCAAGCTTGTTTAAAACTCGTTTTAAGATAGATGAATTGAAGTCACTAATGAGAATGGAAAAATTTAACCAATTCTGACATTTTATAAAATTAAATTAATGCTGATGGCATATTCCTTCTTTGCTATTGAATCTTTTTATAAATAATTAAGTAGCAAATAGAGTCTCTTAATTTATCCAACATCAGTTTAGAGCAGTGAAGTATGTTTATTATGCAATTTACGATAGAACAGAAATACATTTTCCAGGTGATTTAAAGTCCTTGCTGTCATTCTTCAAGGTTTCTTATAAATCCCATCTTTGCACACCCACAAAACTATTAGTAAATGTACCATGTTTTGCAGAATTACATGTTAAGGCACTGGAAATTTGATCGTAAGTAATTTGTATAATTTCTGGATTGTATATACCAAAAAGAAAATTTTTGTACATAACAAAAGAAAAAAATTTTGTAGAAAAATGTACTATTGGCTCCAAAACATTTTTGCAGTCGATAGAATTTAAAACTTTTTATCATTTTCCCAAATAGTAACCATTCCATTTATGTTATATATTTTTAAAAAATAAATGATCCAAAATGTAATTTTGTGATAAAAAAAATATTAACTTCGTTCCTTTGAAGAAAATATCCATGTGTCACCAGGAAATCCGTATGGAATATGCATAGGAATCTCATAACCATCTGCAGTACTTAATCAATTGTTGAGCCATCTAAATAAAATATTGATGTCAAAAAATGAACAGATTGATAAAGGCAATATACCAAGATAATACCTAGGGGATCGGCGTATTTGAAATATTATTATTTATAAACAAAATAGGTTATAATTTTTAAAAAATCTAATCGCCAGCTTGATTTTTGTTGCAGTAGATTAACAAAATTATCACCTGTACTACGTAATGGAAAAACTACGCTTTTACTTTTCTCCCTAATCAGTGTCCTAACGGAGCTTCGTATGCCTACAAAAATGAGTCAATGGAAGAAGCATTAAATAGAACTTTCATTGTCACATTTCTGATTGAATAACACGATGCGCGAACAGGGTCGTCTTAAGAAATTTGAGCACCCTGAGGTAGTTATTTGATGTCCCATCAAAACGTAACTAGGGATTTGAACGCCGATGCCCCAAAGAAAATACCTACCTAATAAAAGAATTGAAGAAAAGAAACAAAACACCAGTATTGTAAAGTGGCAAGTCGGTGCTTTTTCATATTTAAATTATAATTGAATAATTTTTTTGGTGCAAAATTAAAATGAAATCGTCATAGTAAATTTGTAGGCGCCTTTGAATCCATGGTGTACCTGGGTTACAAACCAATTAGCCCATTGGATATGATGGCCCTGTGCGTGGACCAGAACCTGCTATTTAATGAAATACACATACATATAAAGATAATCTTCTTAGCCTAAAATTCGATTGTTAAACACACATACACCTACTTTTTGTAAGAAGGATACAATTATCAATAATTCAAGGTGGATATCAAGAAAAAAATATATAAAGGTTTAATCATAAAAATTTAGAAGCATGATATTTTTAATCAAACATATCAGAATGTATAAAAATATAAAGAGGTACTTATTAATTGAAATATAAATTGATATAATAAAGACACCTTGCGAGAACTTTTTTTAGAAAAAAGAAGACAAAAAAAAATTGTGAAAAAGATTTCTTTATTACAAAATGAAAAATTTATATATAAATAATAAAATTTATATATATCAAAATAAGACCCATATTCACAAACTGGTTTCCAGAATCAAGTGAAAGAAGTCTTATCATGAGACTTCACATTTTACATCAAAACAATTATACAAATAGTCGAAAAATGACTAAACACTTCTAATAAATATCACAGAAATAATGAATAAAATAGATCAAAGTTTCAATCTAATTCACATATTAATCATCATCGGAATAAATATAATCATTACCTTGAATTATGAATTCACCAAAAAATCTATCCATATGAAATTCTGGTAAGCACATGGTTAAGAAAAAGGAGAAAATTGAGTTTCTCCTACACGCATACTATCTCATTTCCTCTTTATTTATTTTCGTGGTGACAACTGAAACATAATAATTATAACTGAATACCAACTACAAATACGATTAAAGAGCAGCCATTGAGTCTCAAAAATACCAATTAATATAATAAGTGATAAATACAATTCCATCTGCCAAAACTATAAGCAAAACTGGAAAATAACCAATATTATATTCATCATTTCTGAAAATTTAGTTTTTATATTTGTATTAATTTGAGATTTTCGAGTTATTTTTCATATTAATTAATAGCAATTAAAAGTATTATACAGTTTTTGGTCTTGATATCAAACAATATTTGGAGATATTCTTGCAACATAATATAAAATTTCTAATGTATACACAAAAAATTTAACTCTTCAAAATATCTGTCCATCCAATTGAAAGTTAAAAATAAATATATAAAGTATGATTTTTTTTAAAAAACTAAAAAGAAAATAACTGTAAAATGATGTATAATGATTTTATTTATGCAATCAAATTTCAAAAACAAGATATTTCCATATTTATAGCAAATTTTCAGTCTAATTGTGTCATTAAACTTTCACTTTCTACAAATCAATGTTACTCGTTAAATGATCTACATAGTGAAACACAAAGCATACCTTTATCTTCAAAATTTTAATCACACATAATTAATCACATAACCACACAAGGCAGGCAGCCATATTAAACAAATCCTGTAGTAAAAATATGGTGTGACATCATAATAGTTTAATATAAAGGAAATCAGATTTATTAATGCACAGAATCATTTAACTAATCATATACCAGTACTGAACATGTCAATCATAAACTTTCGTAAGTTTTATTTCATATTAAAATGTAAATAAAGAAGTCACTGAACATGTCTTCCAGATGCAATAGATAGACATAAATAAGTTAAATGGAAGCACTCTTGTTTACAATATTCTGCAGTAGAATGCAAATGATTGTTGGTTTATTAAACAGCTTAGGCAGCTTGGTTTATATCATAAATATCCATTAAAAAGTTCATTTCACATAAGAAGAAAATAAAAAATAAATATACTGTGTCATATCTAATTATTTAGAAACATGCACATATTTAATTACCTTTCATAATATGAAATTATTACCTTGTTGAAAACTAGTACATTAAATGTGTATACCATGATAAGCTAAAATGGAGATCAGCAAGGCTTTAAAAAATCACAGATAAACGTTTGAAAACTTTTAACATCACTACTCATGAATTCATTTCCTGGGGTTTTAAGGCACTTTATAAACAAATTTACAAAACCACATTTAAAGTTTGAAATACATTCTAAGCTCATTGGTTGAGGTAATTTTTTTTCAGCTTCAAATTGTAGCAGATGAAAAACTTGAATATTTTTTGAGAATTGTGCGTAGATATTAATGCTTTTTACATACCCTTGCTATGGCTCATTTCAAAATTTTCGATTATGCTGAAGGGGGTAAAAAATATTTAGCATCAAGAAGCAAAAGCTATCCTCATTCGTTTCTTTAAGTATATTTTAGGATTTACTTGCTTAGCTGCTTTATGGGGCATTGCTTTCTTAGCTACTATTTTAGACCCTGATATTATCGATAAAAAGTAGGGTATTGTTGATGTTCTTTGTAAAGACTCAAAGCTCCTAATACATTGTAGAAATACAGTTCAATAAGACCAAAAGCTTCGAAAAGTGTGCTCAATATTAGGCTGCTAAAGCATGTTCATAAATCATTTGGTGTAAGACCTGCCTCAAAGAAGTCATGTAAAATTTGTATTCTTTTCTCTTTATCATTAAAACAAACACTGTGCAATTTTCTTACAGTTGAATAGGCATGAGCTCCTGCTCCACATAATACACGGGACAAGTGACGTGGCCTGAATCCTATCCTATACAAATCATCTAAAAGTTCTGTTCTTCCTCCTTCTCTATTAAAACAAATACTATGCAATTTTTTTAAAGTTGAATAGGCACGAGCTCCTGCTCCACATAACACACGGGACAAATGACGTGGCCTGAAGCCTACCCTATATAAATCATCTAAAAGTTCTGTTCTTTCCCCTTCATCATTAAAACAAACATTATGCAATTTTTCAAAAGCATTCCTAGTATTAGCTCCAGCCCTATTGAATATACTGGATAAATTAAGCAGTGTAAAACATTTTTTCCCATCTTTTTTATTAATAAAGTGCTTTAAATGTTGTGTTTTGTTTCCTTGCTTATCAAACCAAATGTCAAATAAGTCTTTAAAGGCTTTTCCAGCATTAGATCCAGCTCCATGCAAAATACTAGAAATATTAAGTAAATTTACTCCTTCATATTCTAGAGTTCTTAAATATAGAGTTTTATTTCCTTTTGCATCAAACCACAGATCATATAAGTCTTTGAAAGCTTTTTTAGCCTTAGATCCTGCTCCATTCAAAATACTGGACATATGAGACAGACTTACTCCTTCATCTTTTAGAGTTCTTAAACATAGAGTTTTATTTCCTTTCACATCAAACCACACATCATATAAGTCTTTGAAGGCTTTTTTAGCCTTAGATCCCGCTC
>BGPR01000406.1:405255-463448 GCA_013235015.1 Araneus ventricosus
AGCTCTTAAATATAGTGTTTTATTTCCTTTTACATCAAACCACAGATTATAGAGGTCTTTAAAAGCTTTTTCAGCATTAGATCCTGCTCCACTCAAAATACTGGACATATTAGGCAGATTTACTCCTTCATCTTCTAGAGTTCTTAAATATAGAGTTTTATTTCCTTTCGCATCAAACCATACATCATATAAGTCTTTGAAGGCTTTTTTAGCCTTAGATCCTGCTCCATTCAAAATACTAGACATATTAGGTAGATTTAATCCTTCATCTTCCAGAGTTTTTAAATATTCTGTTTTATTTCCTTTTGTATCAAACCACAGATCATACAAGTCTTTAAAAGCTTTTTCAGCCTTAGATCCTGCTCTACACAAAATACTGGACATATTAGGCAAATTTACTCCTCCATCTTCGAGAGCTTTTAAATATAGTGTTTTATTTCCTTTTGCATCAAACCACAGATCATAGAGGTCTTTAAAAGCTTTTCCAGCCTTAAATCCTGCTCCCTGCAAAATACTGGACATATTACGCAGATTTACTCCTTCATCTTCTAGAGTTCTTAAATATAGAGTTTTATTTCCTTTTGCATCAAACCACAGATTATAGAGGTCTTTAAAAGCTTTTTCAGCATTAGTTCCTGCTCCACTCAAAATACTGGACATATTAGGCAGATTTACTCCTTCATTTTCTAGAGTTCTTAAATATAGAGTTTTATTTCCTTTTGCATCAAACCACAGATCATATAAGTCTTTGAAAGCTTTTTTAGCCTTAGATCCTGCTCCATTCAAAATACTAGACATATTAGGCAGATTTAATCCTTCATCTTCCAGAGTTTTTAAATATTCTGTTTTATTTCCTTTTGTATCAAACCACAGATCATACAAGTCTTTAAAAGCTTTTCCAGCCTTAGATCCTGCTCTACTCAAAATACTGGACATATTAGGCAAATTTACTCCTCCATCTTCGAGAGCTTTTAAATATAGTGTTTTATTTCCTGTTGCATCAAACCACAGATCATAGAGGTCTTTAAAAGCTTTTCCAGCCTTAAATCCTGCTCCCTGCAAAATACTGGACATATTACGCAGATTTAATCCTGCATCTTCCACAGTTTTTAAATATTCTGTTTTATTTCCTTTTACATCAAACCACGTATCATATAAATCTTTAAAGGCTTTTGCAGCATTACATCCTGCTTGACTTAAAATACTGGAAATATTAGCATGCTTTATTCCTTCCCTTTCTAGAGTTTTTAAATATAGTGTTTTATTTCCTTTTGTATCAAACCATAGGTTGTATAAATCAATAAAAGCTTTTATAGCATTATTTCCTGCTTTATTCAAAATGCTGGACATACCAGGTAGATTTATTCCCTGTCTTTTCAGAACTTTTAGATATTTTATTCCTTCTCCTTTGATTAAAAAATCTAAGAATTGATTAAACGCAGGTGTTCCTTCCATACCAACCACACTTTTAGCAAATTTTATTGCTTCACTAAGATTTTTATTTTGAATTTTCTGATAACTAGATCTATTACTTTTTATATCTGCTAAGAGCTTTTCCATTCTTTCTTTCGTAATTGGGCCAAAGTCATGCGATTCTAACCAACGTAATGATATTTCATGTAATTCTTCATAAGTATATGGAATTTTATTACACTTATTTTCTATTTCACTTTTCATAATACTGTTAATTTCTTCTCTATTAGGCTGATTAAATGCAAATATTAGTTTATTTAAAAATTTCTCTTTTATTTCTTTTTCATTATCATCAGAGAACCCTCCTTCTTTTTCCCTTTGAAAAGAAGGTGGAAGCTCTAATAAACTGGCAAGCTTTGTTGTTTCTTCCTGTGAAAATCGATAAAGCCCATTTTTGTGTACACATGAACAATGCCTTAACATTTTATACTTTTTCTTTTGAATATCTATGCTATCAAGTTTGAAAAAATAAAAATCCTTGGACTGCCCTATTTTTAATCTCTTTTCTTCTGTAAGATCTAGACCTGCATTAGTATAGATAATATAATATCTTATATTCTTATCATTTTCTAATTCCTCAATGAAAATAGTAAAATGTTTATTAATAGAAAACTTATTCTTTCTTTTCTGCGTTCTGGAGGGAAATAAATGACTATAACCAATATTGCTATCTGCATTAAGAGACTTTACATAAGTAGTACGATTTTTATAATTGATAGCAATACCATTAGATATATCATAGCTTTTTCCTTTAAGGTTTATGGAAAACATATTGTTATTCAAGAACATATCATGCAAGAAAGACATTAATAAACTGAAACTATATGTAATTTCAGATATATCATTTCCATGCTTTTTATGCATTTTTTGAGCAGTTAAATCACATAAAACTTTTTTTTGTAATTCTATATAATCATCTTTCACTTTACGATTTATTTCATTTTTAAGAATGACGTTCAGTTCCTCTCTATTAGGTTGATTAACTGCAAATACAAATTTATCTAAAAATGCTTCTTTTACTTCTTTTTCAAATTCTGGAGAAAGTTTTCTTTCTTTTATTTCCTTTCGTATAGCAGATGAGAATTCTAATCGTTTTAAAAGTTCTTCTCTTGTAGCTTTATCTTTCGAAAACTGATAAAAGCCACACCCTGTTATATTATCTTTTGTAAACAAAAAGTCTTTTAAAATGCCACAATCATCTATATTCATGCTAACAAATTTAAAAGGATAAAAACGCCTGGATTGGCTGTGTTTTAGTTTCATTTCTCCTGTAAAATCCAAGCCTGAATTAGTATAGATAATAAGATATTCTACATCATTTGACGAAATATTTGATTTAGAGATTAAATGTTTAACAAAATTACCAAAGTAATTATTCATACAAAAACTTTGTTTTCTTTTTTCCTTATTAAATAATCTACCATAACTAATATCATTATCTGTATAATATTTCTCTACACTTTCAATGCGGACATGAATAGATTTCGATCTATAGCAGAGAGTAATATTTCCAAATTTTTCAATTTCATAATCTCCAAATGTTAATGATAATGAAGGATATTTATATTTATAAATAGACTCTCTAAGTGAGCAAAGTATTGACAAGTCTAATTGATACATAAATCTAATCAGCTGATGAGGAATGCATCGATTAGTTTGGTAAGCAATAGCCAATTCATCCTGCCTAAATTCAAAATGTAAATCATCAGAAAATTCTAAATATCCGTTACTAGTAACATTGACATCTATATGCATCCTTTTTGGTGCCCTATTATTTTCGTCAGGGATAGAACATCTTCGTTTCCTATGCAATTCCTCCTGCATAGACTCATCTTGTGCATCACTAGGAAACTTTATATCTTCATTGTTAATATTTACTTCTATGCATGCCCTTTTTGGTGCCTTATTATCTTGGTCTGCGATAGAACATCTACGTTTCTTACTCGTTTCATTATCTTTCTTGCTTGGACTTCTTGAGTGGCCATTTTCCTTGCATACAGAATCTTCAATTTCATACAATAGTGTAGAATTGTTTGAATTAGAATCTATCGCATCACCATGAACATCCTCTCTACAAACTTTTATGCTTCTCTTTACATTTTTTTCAATATTACTAAGAAGTGGTGCAAAATTATCCATGTAATTCACTATATAAATAACAGTATTACCTCTACCTAATTTCCTTTTAGTAACAAATCCCTCTATTTCTTCATCTCTCAGTTCAATAATCTTAACTTTTATGCCGTACTTTTCACATACCATTTTTCCTTCAATTTCAGGTCTTCCAGATATGATTTTTATTTTCGAACCAGAGCTAGTATTCTCGATGTCTCTTGCAGTAAATTCAATATTTTGAATATATTTACGAAGTTTTTTACCTCCTCCTTTCA
Organism: Araneus ventricosus; assembly: GCA_013235015.1. Lineage (NCBI taxonomy): Eukaryota > Metazoa > Arthropoda > Arachnida > Araneae > Araneidae > Araneus > Araneus ventricosus. The sequence goes on from BGPR01000406.1 coordinate 409,119, forward strand.
AAGCGTTATCCAACCATGAGTCTTCCTTTGATTGATTAATTTGTTGTGCATATTGCTTACAACTTTCGCGCAAAGACTTCACATTAAATATTTTACTACCTGTAATTAGACCTTTATTTTGTAGCTCATTCAATCCTTGTGCTACGGAATCAAAGAAACTATCCCCTTCACCTACAGCAGCTCCTATCTTAAAGCCCTCAGGCAAATTCTTTCTTAATAACTCTAAAAGTTGATTAAGCTTCTCTTTTACCTCTTTATTCTTCGCATTTCTTCTCAGACTGAAAAGGGAAATAGGTTGTCTTGTAACAAACCTTTTTAGAGCAGCCCCATCAGGAGATAGACCTGGTACTCCATTTAAACCAAACATGTCAAATGCACTACATTAAACTTATAGAGCACATAGCAGCAAAAATTATTAAAGCAAATTATTTTTTATGGATAATAACAACACTTTAATTAGAATATATTTTCATACTTTTTATTATTAATCAACAATATGATATAATTTTTTCCTAATTAACAAGAAGCCTGGCGGCAAGTTTTCTTCAAATGGGTTGGTTAAACCAAGTAGACTTTTTAAACTTCTTTGTATCGTAATTTTATTATAACACAAAAAATTTGTATCAGCCTAGTTTATCCACATTTCTATATAAACTAGCTTAACTAATTTTGTTGTAGCAATTTTCCGTACTACTATGTTTTTATGTTAAAAGTTCTCACAAATATAATCACTTTTTTATATTTTTTAGAAGAGTAAACCATAGAATTGGTTTTGCCACTAGTTATTGCCATAAACCTGCAAAATGTCCTTTTAATTAGAGTTGTAAACGAAATTTTCATGGTTCATACAAGCTTGTTTTCTTGGTGCAAACATTTCACATATGACGTTTCTTCTTTGCCTGAAACAAGATAGGTGTTTTTACATTTGTTTGCTGGGACTATGCTTTACTATGCGAGTCATACGCGAAAAAAATGTTCTTTTGCATATGAAAATATTTACAAATGTACAACATAAACAATAAAAAGTATAGCATGAATCAAAAATTTTAAACACATCAACTAATGGAACGATTCATTTCTACTTCATTGTGATGGATTCCATACAAGATATGCCATGGTGCAGCCTAGATCTGTGGATCTTGGTAAGTCACACTTTCTTCTCATTGTCGGAAAGATGTGGAAACTCTGTAGCCTTTCCCTGTCAGGAAAACTTTGGAATTACACCGTTCATCGAGGGCTCTCACAATGCAATTTCTAAATATAAATAACATAAAATAAATAATACAATTTTTACACTCAGAACTACTAAAAATAGTCAAACGCATCTAAAGATTGAAATAGATCACAGTGCTTAGTAGTAATGAGACTAACCTCCACACATATGATGATTAGAAAAGAAAGATTCAATGAAAGATACATGTATGTAACTCTGTGAAGCATATTCGTAAACTTGTCAAAAGAGGAGGTTAAACGCCAAATTTGGGAAATCGTATTTTTGTATATAGCTTGTATTTCCTTATTCTCATCTGTGTCCAGATAAAATATAGATATATTTCCATATTAGCCCTCTGCCTTTTTTGCATTCCTCTGCGCAAGTGGCTCCCAGGGCTGGCCTTAGAAAATGCAGGGCCTTATTGGACACACTTGTGGTTTGCTGTGTTTCCTGGTCAATATATACCAAACCATAAGAATATATATATATATATAGCGATTCAAACCTCTAGTCTGAAACAACACAGCATAATCTTATTGGCTTGGTTCGGCAGTCTATATTATTTTTAAAAATTTAAGGAATTACAGCAATGATAACATGCATACAAAAATGTTTTTAATATCTCAGAGCGTGTGGAATAACTAAAACAATGAAAAAATATTGTTACAAAATATGGTTAAATTATTTTTTAGAATAATTAAAATTAAAGAAAAAGATTGTGATATGTTTATTAAATTGGCACACACAAAAGCTAATGTTTTTGTCTTTTTTTAAATTTTAAAGTAGTGTAAGAAAGGTTTTTGTGCGATAATATGCTCCAAAGTTATTGAGCAAAAACGTTAGAATATGAATTAATTTTTAATTAAGTGCAAACCTAATTAAAATTTTGAAAATCCTTTCTTAGTGAGCACCAACTATCCAAGAAGTAACTACGTGCCAAATTTGGTAGTTTTAGGTCCAGCTATCTGCCTTGTAGAGCATTTTCAGCAATTTTTGAATCATGCTTGGTAACTCATGAATTGGCAACTCGATTTATCGACCCTGGGGATAAACTAAAAATACCAAATTACTCCACCCACAGAACTGACCGACTCACCCATAGATGTGGTGGTACTGCCATTCTCATCCGAAACAATATTGATCACCATCCCACTCCCATTGCCACAACTACTTTTGAAAATACTACAATAGCCACCAATCTTCCAAATTCCCAACAGATCACTGTTACAAGTATTTACAGGCCTCCCCATGGTAGCATCTGCACTACTGAACTGGGTCGCATTTTCAACTCTAATAACAAAGTCATCGTTATTGGTGACTTTAGCGCAAAGCACAATGCCTGAAGCACAGGTCGCCGTAATCATAATGGTGTTTTAATTCATGACTACATCTGCAACAAACATCTTATCATCATTGCTCCACCTGAACCCCCTCATTTCCCTCCTCAAGGCAATAGTTCCTGCATCTTGGACTTTGGTATCATGCCAAATTTCTCACCTGGTGATGCAAAATCTCTAAATGAAATTAATAGTGACCATAATCCAGTTTCTTTCGAAATTGATATTAACGCCAATATTCCAGCTATAACTAAAGTTCTCAAAACTACTAACTGGATCAAATTTACTGATCATATGCAAAATTTAATTCCCGGTAATCCCACCATTAATACAATCTCCGATATTGAAGACTCCATCAGCAAATTTACTAGCTCTATCCTTACTGCAATAAATCAAGCCTCCAAATCCAAACTCATTAAAGGTGCACATAGAAAATTTCCACCGAACATCACCAAAAAGATCACCTTGAGAAACCAGCTCAATAAAAGATTGCAAATCACCTTCGATCCAAGGTTCAAAAGAAATGCAAACAGGCTAACTAATGAAATAAAAAGAAACATTGAGATCCACAACCAAGATTCGTGGAAGGACTGACGTCTCATCTTAAATCCTGAAGATCTTTCCATCAATGATGCCACCAGGAAATTCACTAAAAAGTACATTCAAATTCCACCGATCCTGGATACAGAAGGTCTAAAATATACCCCAAGTGGCAAGGCAAATGCATTCAAACATTCGTTAGAAAATTCATTTCAAACTAACCCTGAGCTATATGATAATAAACAAATAGCAATTGTTAACAAAAAAGTTCAACAGTGTCTTGAAAATCCAAGAAATAATAACAGCCTTAAACTCATCTCCCCTCAAGAAATCATTATTAAAAACCATTATTAAAAAGATCAACGCCAAGAAAACTACAGGTCCTGATGATATACAAAATAAAGCTCTGAAAATGCTTCCACTCAATGCAATCACATTCATAACCAAAACTTTCAACAGATGTCTACAACTACACTACTTTGTTTATCTTTCGGCGCCATTTTTCGAAGCTTGTGTATTGGGGCTCGTGTCTTGGTTGCTTCTTATTATTTTTCCAGGCAGAATGTAAGATTTTTGTCTTTTCTTCCTTCTGCCTTTTTGTTCAAAAAAAGTGCAGTTTCTGAAAATAATTTTTTCCTTTTCCTTCGATTTCGGATAATTCGGTTCGCAGAGAGATAATCTTTTGACTTAATGTCTGTCTCTCTACAGAAAATTGTCCCAATTTTTGTAAAATTTAGAATCCAGCAGAAGGTGAACCTTGAGAAAGTCACCTGCCAGAATCTTTTCATTTTCTTAGATTAAAATTGTTGTTTTAACTTTGTCTATTGGTTTTTTTTTAGTTTGTTAGTTATTCGGGGTTTTTTGTATTATAGTGTTACGAACATGGAAAGTCGCTTCCCGTAAATGTTAGTCTTATGTTTGGGAAGACAGTTCTACAGGGGTTATGCATGGAAATGCGAGGGGAATGGAGCCATTGACCTCCGACCTTGACAACAAATTTGGAGTCAAAATGTAGGATCTCAAAAATACTAGAATTTTCTTGATATCTCTATTAGTGGCCGAGATCCGGATTTCTCCAGATGATTCCATGTGACGTCATGGCCAAGACTATAAATAGCGCCGTGCTCGGATCACGGTAAGATGTGTATTGATCGACCGCGATCGTCTTTGGAGTATGAATACCTTTGGAATCTCTCTTTGGAGTTTTATCCGCAGTGCCAGCTACTAAGCTGTTAGACACCGAGCGGCGTTGGGAGTGCTGCTGCTGTTATTATTAGTGAATTCCTGTCTGTTTGTGTTGCTAATTTGTGCAAGTGCTGTTATTTCTGCTACATGTGCTTCGTGTTTTCCTGAATGCTCGAAAATAAAGTATCATTCCCCGTTACCTGATTGTTGGGCTGTTTTCACCGAACACAACCAGGACGCTTTTTGTAACAATAGTATTTAGATTGTGTAACAAATGTTTTGTAATATTTTCTATCATTTATTTTAATTTACTTTAAAATGTATATTTTCCTTTTTTTTTTGCAACATACTAAGGTAAGTGCTCCAGTAGTGGGCCACGTACCTGTAGTGGGCCACTTGAATTTTTAAATTGAAAAACAAGAAATTCCAACATTCCAATGAAATAAGAGATCTGCCTCTGGTAGGCTGAAACCCTTATCAACTAAATACCAAAGGCACAGGCCTTTATTTCCTGTTTAGTTAGGAGCTAGAAAGTTTGTTGCTGAAGTTGATCTCTGAGAGAAGCATTTTTAGCTCATTCTTAGTGATTTCCTTAAGAGGTAACTCTTCATTCAACTATTTTTTTAGCATACATTATATTTGTTTTTAAAATGAATTGTTATTGATATTATTTGATTATATAATGCATGTATTATAAACTATCTTTAAATTAAATAATATTGATAATTTATGGATAATGAAGGGTGGCCCACTTTTGGATCCATGTTTTACTAAATGCTCCAGTAGTGGGCCTAGGGGGGGCCGGTACTGGAGCACATGCTTTCTCACAAATAGACTGTTTTGTGATGTTTAATAAGAAGGTTATATGTTGTAAAGTCTTTTTATTTAATTAGATTTGCTTTATTTTTATCAGAACCAGTAGTGGGCCACATGGCCCGCGTCTGATACACTAATGGCCCACTACTGGTATACTAATGGAACATTCTGACCAATTGCTTAAATAATAAATATTTTATAGTACTGTTGAGGAAAAGACTGATATTCAAGAATTAGTTGGGCTCTGTAACGAGGCAGACAATAATAACTATCGCATTGCTGGACCATTGAAAAATATTCCATCACCATTTAAAAGGGCTCTTTTCTGGCTGCAGAGGCAAGATGATAAAAGAAAAAAAAGATTTATTCAACATAAAATATCAAGATTTAATATCCATAATGTCCCAAACGGAAATTAAAATGAAAGATCGATAATTAGCATATACCTTTAATAAAAAATTGGCTGTTAGAGAAAAAATGCAAATCTCATATGAATAGAATCTACAAATAAAAGATTTCACCTATATCAAGCCATTTTTATTACATTTTTTATAGTGTATAATGTTAATGTATTGTTATTATTACTATATATAATGATTTTATTCTGTTTTCTTTGGAACAATTGACAATTCTGGGTGGCCCACTTTTGGTATGGCCACTACTGGTACATCAAAAGTTTGCTATGCCCACTTCTGGTGCATAGGAGTGATCTAAGTTTTTAATTTAAAAAAAATTATATTACAATTATTTTGACATTTCAGATGATTATTATTTTAGATAAAAGTTTGAACAACCATAAAAAAATATAGATTAGTGAAACTTCTCAAAAGTTTAGATGATAATTGAGGAAATACCCTTAAGTGGCCCACTACTGGAGCATTTACCTTAAACCAACTCTCTTGAAGGTGACCCATAATTAAATATCTTGTTATTTCAGTTTGTCTTAATATTTTTCACTTAAAAGCTGTTACTATAGAGATTTGATGAAAATCAATAATAAAAAAAATATATTTGGTTTTGGAAGAAGTGGCAAGGAAAGGGGGTCTGAAATCTTGTATTGCCTATAGGCCCCTACAGTGCTTAATCTAGCCCCAGATATTTTTAATTGTAGGTTGTTCAGAGAAGAATATTACAGAAATCTTTAGGACACATTTCATTCAAGTGCAAAAATATTCAATCATGTGCAAAGATCATAAACTTGCCTCTGCTGATCATGTCAGACAACTTATTAGCAACCATAGCCTTGAAGAATTTTAAAAAAAGAAAGAACACAGTGAATATTCCTGAAACAAAGGTATGGGTTCTACTATTACACCTATTTTGGAACAATCATAGCAACTTGAATACTCAAAATACGAGGCGTGTTTTTTAAGTTAGGGCCGTTTTGTTGTATACACTAATAGGTGGCGAGAGCGCCGCAACGAGTGCTTGAGTTGTGTCCCGGCATTCCTTGGGAACAACTGTGCTCAATTGCAGCTGTGTAAGTAACCTGTACGGTCTGTTCTGTGTCTTTAAAATGTTCAAGATTATCGAATCACCAGCCCCGAGCGAGGTACGGTCAGTGATACGTTTTTTTGTCGGCAAGAAACTTGTCTGCTGCAGACATTCACCGGCAGATTTGTGAAGTTTATGGAGCTACTGCCATATGTGAAGGCAAAGTGCGTAAGATCATGACGTCCATGTTTTGAGATAGGCATGGTGTTTTGTTGGTCGACTTCATGCAACGCGGAACCACTATAAATGCGGTAGCCTACGGCCAAACCCTGCGAAAGCTACACAGAGCGATTGAAAACAAAAGACGCGGCATGCTGACAGAGGGAATTTTGCTGCTCCATGACAATGCAAGGCCTCACACCGCAGTTTAGATCCGAGCTTTATTGGACTCCTTTGGCTGGGAAGTTTTGGACCCCCCCTACAGCCCCGACCTTGCGCCGAGCGATTTTCATCTTTTCCGACATCTCAAACATCATCTCGACGGCAACCACTACAACGATGACGAAGACGTGAAAACAGGCGTGACCTCTTGGTTAATGGAGAAGGCGGCAAGTTTCTATGAAGAGGGTATTCAAAATCTAGTTGTAAAGCATGCTAAGTGTTTAAACAAACTTGGCAGCTTTGTTGAAAAATAAAGAAATGTATGTAGGATCTGAAAATAAATTTGGTTTTTGAAAATTTTCTTTCGTTTGGTTTTTATTTTCAAACGGCCCTTCCTTAAAAAACACGCCTCGTATGTATTTGTTAATTTTTCCAAACCATTAACCTTTGTTTTGATTACTTAAACAATGAATAAATGGAAAATGCAATTTTCAGACACAAACTGCCTTATCCATGCCAACATCTCACTTATAAGCAACACAATTTTCCACATCATCTCTATTAATAGCATTAATTACTATATATAACCTCTACATCAATAATAATGCCTCCTCCCATAAGTTTTGCATTTGTTAATTTTTTTTGGGGGGGTAGGGGATTAAATTTTATAAGGAAACCTATTTCATTCTCACAAGATTATTGAGTTAATAAAACATGGTTTAAAATTTTTGTTAAAATTAATATGCTGAGGATATAATGTTTAGTTTTACCTAAGATAGGCTTGACTAAAAAATTATTACTGGTTGCTGCTAGTTTTAATGGGTGCCAAAACTTCACATTTGACATATATGAGCATTAATCTATGAATTATAATTTAAAATATAACTTTGAATAGCACAAATTATCTTTTTTTTATCAATGTAACAAAAAACAATTTCCACTAAATTATATTTCCATATTCAGAATTTTCTCCTCAAAGAAATTTCTACATATATCAAATTGTTTAATACTTTAAAAACTGAAAAGCAAGTAACCTTACCATCTTAATCTTTCAGATTGTTTGCTTTTAGTTTAAAATAAATAAATAAAATTGGTGGTTTAAAACTTATTTTTATATTAGAAAGTTATAGATTTCAAATGAAAACTAGATAGCAAGAAAGAAAAAAACATTCTGGCTGAAAAATATTCCTCCAATTTAGTCTAACATGCTTGAATACACAGTGGGTTGCCAATATAATGTGGACATTTTAAAATTTGCATATTTTTTCGAATATCTCCCGAAAATCTGCATGGATTTTCTTTCTCTTGGAATTCTTCTTTTCTTTTTTCTTAGAATTTTAAACATGTAAAGATTAGGCTTGAACTCACATTTTACAGTGATGATTCGATCAAGAGAGTATTTAGGGTTCGACCAGAAAGTGATGAAGACACAAAAAAAAAAAAATCGACTCATCCCGTTTCAAAGAAAGCTGATAACGAGATGAAACTGTCACCAATGGTTATGTTTGATGTGCATAATATTTACAAGAATTTCCGTAAATAGCGCAAATATTTGGGAAGATATAAAGGTTTCTTTTAAAAAATCTCAAATTTTTCCGCATGTTTCTTGCTTATAACTTGCAGAGTTTGAAACCAAATTGTATGAAATTTACAGAATACGTGACAATATGTTAGGGAAGCATTGTATTAAAATTTAAAGTAAATAGTTTGAATAGAAAAGGAAATATGAGAATTTTTAGTAAATGATTTTTTACTGTGCATGTGTGAAATGTAACGTAATTTTACTTTCATCACAAAAGAGCCAGGGCAGGGCAACTTATATTATCATTCAATTATTTAAATTTATTTATTATTTTAAATTTTATTTATTATTTTAACATTATTAGCATTTATTATTTTTTTATAACTTGAATCTTCGAACTGTAATTTAAATAATGTATTTAACTTATAAGTAGACATGAGTATTCAGAATATTCAACTTTCATATAATTCAATATTACTGTTCGAAGATTCAAGCTTAAAAAATATCAGTTTGTGCAAGAACCCCTCCTTAGAATGTACCGAAATTCACCAAGTTGCAATGTCGATATCTTTCTGAATACTAATGGTATTGAACTAAAAGTTGCCCTATATATCTGGCTCTAATGTCATGAAAGTAAAATAACGCCACATTTCGCAAATGCGCAGTAAGAAATCATTTACTAAAAATATACTCATGGTCCCTTTAATATTCAAAGTATTTATTTCAAATTTTAATATAATGTTTCTCTAACACATTGTCGTGTATTCTGTATGTCTCATACAACGTGGTTTCAAACTCTGCAAGTTACAAGCAAAAAACATGCGGAAAAATTTGGGATTTTTTAAAGAAACCTTTAGATCTTCCCGAATATTTGTGCTATGTTTACGAAAATGCATGTAAATATTATGTACTTCAAACAAAACCATTGATGAAAGTTTCATCTTGTTATCAGCTTTCATTGAAATGGGTGGTCGGTGCCCTAAATACTCTCGTGATCGAATCTCCACTGTAAAATGTCAGTTCAAGTCTAATATTTACATTTTCGAAATTCTAAGAAAATCCATGCAGATTTTATGGAGATTCTAAAAAATATGCAAATTTTAAAGTGTCCACATTATATTGGCAACCCACTGTATATTCACTCATCATTCTGCACTTCTAGTACTAGTACTTGTATTTTTTTCTAGTACTAGTATATTAAAATGTTTTTCAAAACAAGACTGATTTAAGAAAATCATTATTATATTAGAAATGTATTATTTAATATAATATTTTTCATTTTATTTTTGGGGTGGGAAGGAAAACTCCAGGGGGGATTTCTGGAGATATATGTTAAAATGCTCCTCTAGTAATAGTATATCAATGGGGTAAAACCCAGCTTTACACTAATTTATTGACTGGGCTACATGAAAAAATGAATTTAGGTAAATACACTTCCATTCCCAGGGCTTTAGAAAGGTTTAAAATTCATACACAAAAGCATCCAAACCAGCCTTTTCTTATTGTAAATTCAATTAGCTCGATTTAAGACATTTGCTACGATCTAAATGCAGACTCTTAGATGGCAGGGAATACTCATGAATTCAATATAATCATACTTGGCATGAGTGTCACAAACCAATAGTGAAGTGTTAAGTTAGGAATTTCAAAGCAAAAACCATTAGTTACACACACTTAAAAAATTATAAGAAGGGGAAATACAGGAATGAGTTTTGGAATATAATTTGAAATCACTCTCTACAAATGCTAGAATAGTGAACGATTATTCTGTCATTCGCTATTTGCATTAATAGCTTTGAACTTCCAGCATGAAAAAATAATCTGCAACTTTAAGATAAAATCTAATAGTCTTATGAGATTTTGATAAGATTTTGGTTCCTTTCTTTCAACAAAGCAATAATTTTATTGCATGAAGCTTTAATTACTAAAGAGATATTTTAATGCATTAATATAATCAGAGCATTTAATTTAAAGGAAAGAACCAAAATCATTGGAATATTTTTTACATAAAAATAAACTGCAGCACTAAAATTTAATAATAAAAATAAATCATTTAATAAGATCAATAAGCTACTAAAGGGAAATTATGTTTTAAATCAAGAGGTATTTCAAACGTAAGATAAACTTCATTAACGAAAAAAATGGCACAGGCAAATTATGATTTTTAAAATTTCAAAATATGTTGAAACTAATAGAACAACAATAGTAAGTAAAAATTGGAAATTCATGCAATTAGAAGTTTAAGTTTCTCACGCAAAAATGTTTTTATATGAAAAAATTTATGCTATATTAAGTTGCCACACAAAAAAAGGTTACAAAAAACACTTATAAAAGAAAAATAACATATTTGGGAGACATCAATATACAAAATAATTTTAGAGGACAAATCACAGAAAATAAAAAAAAGTTTGCAAGTAAACATAGAATTAAAAAAATAACCTATTAATTGGTATATTACAAAAGCCAGCCACAGATTAGAGTCACTACCCAAAGATTAAGTTTCAGAGCAATGTTTACTTTAGAACAATTGTTCAATCTTATTTGGGACATAAAACAAATTTATGTGAGCTTGCACAAAAGAAAATTTCAATATAAACTAAACCTAAAAACATAAATTTATATGGTAAGGTAAGTGCTCCAGTAGTGGGCCACTTGAATTTTTTAAGTTGAAAAACAAGAAATTCCAACATTCCAATGAAATAAGAGATCTGCCTCTGATAGGCTGAAACCCTTATCAACTAAATACCAAAGGCACAGACTTTATATCCTGTTTAGTTAGGAGCTAGGAAGTTTGTTGCTGAAGTTGGTCTCCGAGAGAAGCATTTTTAGCTTATTCTTAGTGATTTCCTTAAGAGGTAACTTTTCATTCAACTATTTTTTAGCATACATTCTATTTGTTTTTAAAATGAATTGTTATTGATATTATTTGTTTATATAATGAATGTATTATAAACTATCTTTAAATTAAATAATATTGATAATTTATGGATAGTGAAGGGTGGTCCACTTTTGGATCAATGTTTTACTAAATGCTCCAGTAGTGGGCCTAGGGGGGCCAGTACTGGAGCACATGCTTTCTCTCAAATAGACTGTTTTGTGATGTTTAATAAGAAGGTTATATCTTGTAAAGTCTTTTTATTTAATTAGATTTGCTTTGTTTTTATCAGAACCAGTAGTAGGCCACATGGCCCACTTCTGATACACTAATGGCCCACTACTGGTACACTAATAGAACATTCTGACCAATTACTTAAATAATAAATATTTTATAGTACTGCTGAGGAAAATACTGATATTCAAGAATTAGTTGAGCTCTGTAACAAGGCAGACAATAACTATCACATTGCTGGACCATCGAAAAATATTCCATCACCATTTAAAAGGACTCTTTTCTGGCTGCAGAAGGAAGATGATAAGAGAAAAAAAAAAGATTTATTCAACATAAAATATCAAAATTTAATATCCATAATGCCCCAAACAGAACTTAAAATGAAAGATCGATAATTAGCATATACCTTTAATAAAAAAATTGGCTGTTAGAGAAAAAATGTAAATCTCATGTGACTAGAATCTATAAATAAAAGATTTCACCTATATCAAGCCATTTTTATTGCATTTTTGTACTGTATAATGTTAATGTAGTGTTATTAATACTATATATAATGATTTTATTCTTTTTTCTTTGGCACAATTGACAAATCTGGGTGGCCCACTTTTGGTATGCCCACTACTGGTACATCAAAAGTTTGCTATGCCCACTTCTGGTGCATAGGAGTGATCTAAGTTTTTAATTTTTAAAAAATTATATTACAATTATTTTGATATTTCAGGTGATTATTATTTTAGATAAAAGTTTGAACAACCATAAAAAAATACAGATTAGCGAAACTTCTCAAAAGTTTAGATGATAATTGAGGAAATACCCTTAAGTGGCCCACTACTGGAGCATTTACCTTAGATTAAATAAATAATATTTATCTTTCAGAAACATTAGCCTTATTCAATCTGACTTTTTATCTTTTAAATATGACATTCCCTCTGTAACAAATTATTCTGAATTCATCCGAGCAGTGAAAGCAAGATATGACAAAAATTTTGTATCATATAAATCAATAACCTGCTAAAGAATGTAAAGCAGGAAATTAATGACGTTATAACAATACTTAAATAGTATCCAACAGCAACAGTACCTAGTTTGCGCAGAGGCAGTGTCATAGCCAATGAGGTTCTACCTCGCCGGACTTCCAGAAGTGACCATGTCTCACCACTACTGCTCCTTTGAGCTCTTCATTAACTCTCGCTTTCTCTTGGAAACCCTTTTTTATCCCGCATAACTTAATCGTCCGTATTTAATTACTTATTTAATCTTATTTTTATTATTATTCTACTTATTTTATTTACATATTTTTTATTTTTCTCTTCTCCTTTTATTTTTTTACTTTTTTTTTCTCTCCCCCCCTTTTTTCCTTCTTCTCTCCTTAATTCTATTCAGCACAGAGTCATTAAGTTAGTGTTATGTCACTTTTCTTACAGCAACAAGCTATGGAATGGAGATTATAGGTCCCTGACCCAGGCTCTCCGTCAAAAAGTTATTATCGGTGTGGCAGTACCTACTAAAAAAACTATATGAACTACAAAGAAAAAATTACATAAAAGAATATGTTTAAAACATAAAAAAAAAGATTGCATGAATTAAAGAAAAAATGAAGTTCTGCTAGGATTTGAAATATATTTTTGTGAAATATTTTACCATCTTTTCATAAAAATAATAACTTCATAGGTAGTATTTACTATATAAATGAATTTCTCCCACAATCTCCTAACAAGTTTTGTATAAACAGAATCGCCCATACTTTCTTAAAATATCAAAAAATTGTATACTATTTAAAGTAAAAACTAACTTTTACTTTTGAAATGTAAATGAGTGTAGTAGTAAGATAATTCAATAGTCTTACACATATGTATGTGTGAGGACAGCATACTGTAAATATGTATTCAGTTTGATCATCTAATCTCAATCAGTTTTAGAATGATAAAATCAAAATATATATATATATATAACAGTACGGTCAGGTGGGGTGAAATGAACAATGTATAAAAAACACACAGTAAATTGTCAAATTTAATGTTTTATAGCATGCTAATTTTTTTATGTCACTTACACCATAAGCAATGTTTTAACTAAGTTTTTTGATTTGGTAACATTTTTTAAAAAATTTACACTTGCAATTTTTCGATTTTATGTTTGGCTGTCTCTAATGGCAAGGTAAAATTTACTTTTCTCCAACATTTTGTGATTCAAAATTTTAGCAAATTTGTTGATACATTGGCTATCCTTATTCCTACGAAATATATATCCTATATCTAGCTAAATTGTATTCATCATATAATTTTTATTTTTATTTTAGAGCAGTTTAAGACTAGTGGGGTATAATGATCATAATGACAGGCTTAGCTATTAGAGTATTCCAATACAATGTTTACTATATTAAATGTTTCTTTTTATGAGAAACAGGGATATGCCTAAGGGATGCAGTGATTTGATTGAATACCGAATATTTGGCCAAATTTTATATCGAATATCAAATATTCAGCCACCAAACACCTACTTTTTAAAAACATTTCACTTTTGATTTTAAATAAAATACTACTCAAATCTTAAATGAAAAAACGATTTTTCATCATTTGCACATTTAAAAAATTATTAACATGTTGATGCATTTTTTGTAATATTTTTAAATACCTTATATACAATAAAATAGTTCCAGTAATAAGAAATGAGAAACCCTCTTAATTTTACACTTGCTAAAGAAAAAAAAAAAGGCAGCATTGCAGAACAAGACAATGAAAAACAAAGATGAAAATTTAGTGAATAAATTAAATTTATTAGAAATAAATTCTTGTTTCGATAAAGAATTTCTAATATCTAGGGCAGAATGTTCACTAAATTGGAGGGGGAAAAATTTCCAAGACATGCAAATTTAGCAAGAAAATATTTTTCAGATCTTGAAAGCAGCAATTTATTTTCTGAAGCTGATAATAAATATGACACCAAACAAAATAGAATTAATTCTCAAATTGTTGAAAAATTACTGTTCTTGAATCATAATTTCAGGCTTTACAATAATAAATGATATAACATTATTAAATAAACTTGCATACTATGCAAATTAAAATTCAGTAAATGTCAAGAGATTCCCTAATAATAAATGTAATTTGGCAATATTCTTTATTAAATCTATTTAAAAACACATTTTTTAAATAATATTATTTGGTTGACTATCTGTTAAGTATTCAGCAAGACCGAATACTCAGTAAAAGCCAAACGCAAGAGACTCCTTCCTGAAATGTTGAGCAATTTTTGTTCTTACATTATAATTTCAGGTTTTGCAATGATTAATGATATGTAACATTTTTAAATACACTTTTGAACAATGTAATTTAAAATTGGGTAAATGTTGGGATATTTTTTTGATAATTAAATGTACTGAAATGCAATTCTGCAACATTCTTTATTAAATAAAACACATTTTTAAAAAATTATTACCCTCAATTTATTTGGATGAATATCTGTTTAGTATTCAGTCAGGCCAAATACCAAAAATCCGTTACATTCCTAATATGGATCATATATTTTAATAAAATTTAAATTTTTAAATCTGGATGAGGCAGGATTGGATACAGATTACAGATAGAGAGCTGTGTTCCTTCTGAAGACATAACATAATATTTAAATGTAGTCAGTGTTAATTTCTGCCAGTGGGAACTAGTTGCCACCTTTTACAGTCTATAAGGATGCACAAATATTGCAAAACATTCTTCCTTTTAACTTTAAAGGATGTGGTGAAAACTTCCTCAATTTCAAAAGAAGCTGATAAATATTCTGCAGTTTCAAAAGAAGCTGTTGGTTCTTCACCGAAATATAAAAAAATTAGCTATTTTTTCAGCATTCTCACCTCCAGCATCCAGTTAAAATGCTTTGAAGAATTCCATTCAAAAAGAAAATGTTTCAGGCAACAACAGGTGAGGTGCTGACAGAAGATATAATCACTGTATAACTTCAAGAAAGGTGCACCAAAACTGTGCCAAAGAAATCTTGCGTTGCATTTAAAAAAAGGTTTTTAAAAAAGCACGAATGGGATGTAACGAATAGTGATTTGGCCAAATATCGAATTTTTAAAAACCAGGGGTTGATCCAGTTTTTTTCAGGGGCCCATTTTTGAGAAGGAAAAAAAATATTTTTATGAAAAATAAAAATATTTTTCTGAAATTTTTTTTATCATGTAAAACCGTCAATTTTAGATATTTTACATTTAATGTGATGTGAACTTCAGTTTTATGAAGGGCCGTTTTTATGAATCTGAATTTTGTGAAGGGGCCATTTTTATGAATTTGAATTTTGTGAAGGGGTCGTTTTTATGAAGTGGAATTTTGTGAAGTGGCCGCAAAATGGCCCCAATTTTCGCCTGGATCAATCCATAAAAACATTTCCCTTTAGATACTAAATTAAATATTTTTCAAATTTTAAATGAAAAAAATTTAAGATTAAATAAAATTGATCTTTGATTATTTGTATATTTAAAAATTGCTAATACCTTTAAATATATTTGTAATATTTTAAATACCTTAATTCTAATAATAAGAAATGAGAAACTCTCATCATTTTGGGATTGCTTCAAAGAAATAAAAGAGTTGTCATTGCAGAACATGACAATGGCAAACACAGAAGAAAATTAAATGGATAAATTAAAATTACTAGACGTAAATTCCTATTTTGATAGAGAATTTCTAATAGGTTGGATGGAGTGCCCACTAAATTGGTGGGGAAAAAATTCGAAAAAATATCCAAGGTCAGCAAATTTAGCAAGAAAGTATTTTTCAACACCTGCAAAGATTATATAACAACCGTTTATTTTCTGTAGCTGGTAATATATATGAAACCATAAGGAAAAAGAAAAAGAGGAAAAGACTTCTATAAATGATATGCAACATTATTAAATACACTTACATTCTATGCAATTTAAAACTGGATAAATATTAAGATTTATTATTATTTTTTTATATAATAAATGTACTGGAATGTAATTCTACAACATTCTTTATTAAATATATTTAAAACATTTTCAAAATGTTTTATCCTATATTTAATTTGACAAATATTTGTTTAACATTCTGCCTGACTGAATATTCAGGAAAGGGCCGAATAGGCCTAATACTGATTATTTGTTACATCTCTAGTTGGTATTATGCGTATGAAACCAAACGGAACAGAATTCCCCCTGAAAAATTATTGTTCCTGCATTATAATTTCAAGCTTCACATGATAAATAACTTTATTAAATACACCTATGCATTATGAAACTTAAAATTGGATAAATGTGAAGAGATTTTTTTTATAATAAATGCACTGAAATGTAATTAAGCAATAATTCTTTGTTAAATGCGTATTTAAAAAGCACATTTAAAAAAATTATTATCCTGAACATATTTGGGTGAGTATCCGCTTAGTATTCGGTCAGCCGAATACCGAATATTCAATGCATCCTAGTATTAGGGAAGTACTATGACAAAATCAATTAAATACTTAGTTAATCAATTATTGTCAATAGAAAATGGCCTATTACAGTTAAATATCTTGTTAAATTTCCATTTGGAGATAAATACACATTTCCTAAATATGATGATGTAGATGAAGTTGAAACTAAAACAGATCCCACAAAGACTGGATGAATGAATGTTCAATAGTAGGGGACTTAAAACTTCTGTTTTCCAATGCTCAATTCAAGTATTAAAACTATATTTGTATGTGTTTAATAAGGATAGTGTTAACTATTTTCCAGTTGATCTAATTGATATAATATGATTTTTATGAGTTGTTTCATTGTTTTCCTTTTATAATAATTTTACCGATCAGATTGTTCATTTTACCTCACGCTAAGCAGTCAAATGATCATAATAACAATCCTAAAAACGTAATGATTAAAAGAAAAAAATAAAAAAATGTAGCAACTCTCACAAAGTGTAATGTAAAATATTTGTCAAAAATGAAAATATTTTATCTAATTTTAGGAGTGCAGCTTAGCAAAGTTGAAAAAAAGCTAATTTTATGGTAATTTTACTCCACTCGACTCTAATAATTCACCTATCTAAATAGTGACCACACAATCCACCAACATTCAATTTCCCAACTTATAAAAAAAATTTACATTCCAGGTCAAGGTAAATCTTTAAATATAATAACTAAACCATGCATTTGGCCATTTTATACCATTACGACATAAAAATAACAAAGTCTAGGGCAACTTTAATTTTAGTACCGGAAGGAGTGCATTTAATAATCAGGTTTTATTATCCTTATTTAACAAACTATATGAAATGACAGAAGGAAGTTAAAAATCAAAACCGCTTTGCATCAAAATTTTTGGATAAAATCAATTTATTCAGCCAGACTTTGAAACAAGGATAGGCCACAAAACTTGAATTTTTTCAAATGATAACTTGCCAACTTTGACATTACATTTAATACAGTCAAGACTTATAGGAAGGCGGCCTCTTAAGGGTTGGCGAAAGTTTTGAGAGCATGGCGAACAAGAGCTCATGGTGTAATTAAGCCTAAGCATTTATTATTATTTCACATAAAATCAAAATGCACTACATTTCACAAAATCTGTAGCATATACAATGTGATTATGCCTTATTAAAGTTTATGTTTGCCATTATTGACGAACTTTCTCTACAAGAGGAGACATAAATTCATTAATACGGAAAGCCGGTAAAATACTTTTCGTTGAAGGAAACTTGTCATTTAAAATCAAATTTCATTATCACCTCTGAATAAAACATTCATATTGAAGAGATTTATAAGATGCTAAATTAATCTGGAAATAAAAACAATGATACAAGAAAACATAAAAATAAAAAGTTCAAACAAAATCAAATGCAACTCAGGATATTTTACCTTTATTGTAAACAAATCAGAGTTTTCATGAAATCAAATATCCAAACCAGTTTTTTAATTCCAGACAGTTTATATTGTTTCATAGAATCTGTATTATTTATTATAGAGACAACTACTTTTCTCGAACACGCCGCGAAATCTTAAGTTTGTTTACATTAGTCAAATCAAATCGAGAGTTGAGTATTGAGGCTTCCTGCAGCACTGTTAGACCAGCTGGCTTTACCTCTAATGTTTAAAAGGGTCACGGCGGCTGTCATGTGACTCTTGGCGGATTTGTTTCCGTAAGTAATGAAGCATCTGAGATTTTATTATTCGCACGTTTTCTTAAATTGAATAAAAATATTATTGGTTTACAAGTTAATTTTAAAACAAAATAAATTAGAACAATTCTTTTTTTATGGACGACTTTTCTGGTCTGTTTACTGCCTATAATATATATTTCCGTTGTAATGGTAAGTCAATGGATGAAAAAGAATTTAGCCGCCCTTCAAGGAGGGCCCCATTTTTTTTTTCTTGTCTTGACCGAATTGTAAAGACTCGGACCCACGATGAGATCCCAGATAGCACGTACATTTGCAGGAAGTTTGATTTTTACTTGATATTATCTTGTCTTGGCGAATTTGACGCGTCGATGTTGTAGCGAAACTGCTGCATATTAACCAGGCAGAATCGCCACTCTCGCTTGCATAACAAGTTTGCCACGGCGAAATTAGACAAATAGCGCCACCCCTCCTTGCAATGCAAGTTTGCTGTGAAGGTGTCGACAAGTTCACAACACGATTGCAAAACAAGTTTGCTGCAAAGATGATAGCACACTAAGAGACACTAAAATAGAGAAATGTCTTTCTCTGTTTCTAAAAACATCCGATTTTTAATAGCATCTCCTAGACCATCCTTCTTTTTATTAATTCAATAAATCAATGATAATTTGTGAAAAAACTAACTTTTTTATAAAAAAAATTTTGAAACATTTTTCATCTTTTCACTAGAACTCGCACTTTAAAGAAAACTTTATCGCCTTTTTCTTAATGTTGAAATTTTAACGTTTATAAACAAAATTAAACCTAAAAAACAGTCAATGTTTGTTGAAAAATAATAACTTATACATTTTGTCCCATTTTAAAGTAATTACTTTTGAACTTTAATTTCATAATTTATTCTACTAGCAAAACGTAGTTGTTAGCGAAAATTGCTCTCTCTCTCTCTCAGACTTCAAATCATATTTTCAACTCAAAATTTAAAAAATTAATGAAATCAAGAAAACAGTTTAAAATAAATCGTATACAAACGATGTATTAGCGAAATCTATCTTCTCCTCTCAGAGTTTAGCTGGCCGAGTGGTTAGAGCGTCTGGTTAGGAAACGGTAGGTCGCAAGTTCTAATTCGAGGTTGTGTTCTTACTCTGCTTTTGCTATAGTTTGCAATTAGTTTGATGTGACAAATTTGACGCGTGGGGACTTCGAAGCTTGCTTTAACGTGCTGCAAACTTGTTTCACGCTTGCACTCTTGTCACGTCAAATTTGTTTCAAGCTTGCAGATTTGCAGAGCAAGATTGCTGCAAACTAAAATTGCTATCTGGGATAACCCCCCAGCTACTCGCGTCCTAACGGGTTTATGGCCAGTTAATCACCAGACCTACATCTCTAAGGTTATAGGAAGAATATTTTTCTTCAATATAATTTTTTACTTTTCTTTCCTATCTTTTATCGTGTTTCACAACAGGAATATTATCTAAATTAACTTTGTTCTAAGATCCTTAAACTAAGGATATCTAAACAATTTTTTCTGTTAACTACTTCAAAAAAACTGGAAGCCGTTATTCTCAGCTTCCTTTGTTTTTTCCAAATGTCGTTTTGTTGTTTGGTCGTTCTCTTCTCAATGTCCTGTGCTTCTTGTAAGTATATTTTTACATTTGAATGTAGAAATAAAATCTCTTCGAGGGACAACTCATATTCATTATTAGGTTGGGCACTATCCTCCTCAGTAGGGCTCACAGGGAGGTAGATTGATTTTTTCAGCTACCAATTTTCGACATTGAATCTTTTATCCACTAATACAGGAAACTGTAGACTATTTCTCTTCAAAAGAGACAGAGAGCATTTTTTTTACAATATCAGTAATTTTTGGGGGAAGAAATTTCTTCTTTGAAGGCTTGTGCCACTCTTGAAGTAATTCTGTTGGGGCATTTTACATTTCTTTTGCATAATATTCTTGTATGAAAGCAAGCACAGCAAAAGCATGCTTACATGAAGAAGAATTTCTACCACCAGGACATTCACATTTAGCACCAAGAATCTGAAAAAAATGGAAAATCATTATACTGAGTTTGTAATTCAATTATCCATTTATTAACTGGCATCCAACATATAGTTGATATGTTCATCATAACGATAAACATAACTATACAAATTGTAGATATTCAAAAATCAGTAGTATTTATATTTTTGAATAAGGTAATAAAACAATTTTAAGAGCTAAAAAAGTATGAGATAATTAATAGCAAACATCAGAAATAGAATACCTAAACACTGAATTACCTGTTATTCAATTATTTGTTTATTAACTAGCATTCAACGTATTATTTAATTGCGCCTCACAACGACAAACACAATAATACAATATCCCAGATAGCAAAGGAAGCGTGTCTAAAAGGTTTTGGAAACTTGAAAGTAAGAAAGCAAGAAAAGTGCAATTTTAATTTAATATTTTATTTTGTGGAAAATCATTAAACATGTAATACTTAATAATAAACGTTTCTTTTTAAATTGTTTCACTATATATGCGTATTCATATTTTTGTATCTTATAAATATCTTTAACAGGTGTGATATGAAGAAATAGAGTTTTACTAAATTTTGTATTTGCGGGAATACAAGGCTATGTCTTTTTCAAGAAAATTAAGTCTTTAATCGGCTCTCATTTTACATTCGGAATTTTGCAGATGAATTAATTAAACTTTTCACCGATTCGTTCAAATGCATAAATCAAGTTTTCTACTGCCTGCGAAAAAATTTTCTTTAATTTTTTTTACACTAAAGAAATTGCGTAAATTTTCAGGTTTAAATAAACTGGTTTGGAAAACGATTGAATGTATTAAAGAATGAGAGGGCGGCTGAAATTAAATGGCGCGATAACAGCTTTGTCTCTAGAAACGGGCTTGGATGCTTTTATACCTCAGAACTTCAATTAGAAAAAAAGACTCTGTGATTTAGTTTTCTTTTAAGTATAGAGAAATCAGATACAGATAAAAATGGCTTTAATTATATTTTAAACACTTTTGTTTTATAAAAAACTAGGAAGGTGAATTTATAACATTTCGGGCACCACAAAGCTTCAAAAACTTTCAGAAATAGTGTTTTCCTTTTTTTATGTGCATAAATAATGTTTACTAAAATAATAAGGAAGTACACTTTTATATGTCATAAACAAATTAATAATGATATAATTTTAATTCATGTTTGAATAAGCATTTTTTCTGCTATGAAATACCTCCTAATTTCATGCAATGAATTTTATCTTTATCAAAAGGTGCTAGATAAAATATTAAAAACTGTTGTACTTTTTATTTTTATTTATAAATTTATAGATACATGCGAAATATCTGTATATTATTAAATATAATAAATTAGTTAGCAAGGCATTTGTATGATTTTATCTGTGCTAACTAAAGATTTTTTTCAATTTTTAAAGTTTCTATATAATGTATATAGACAAAAAAAATTATATAATTTTTCATTATTTTTCGTATGTGTATGGCATCTTTTCCCATGAATTTAGAGATTTTTACTCATTTTAGAAAGTTTTTTCGAATTGCGAAATAAATGGAATGCATTTTTTATTTATATATTTCTAATGTATCATAAATTTCATACAAACAACCATTTGATTTTCTTATTTTATCCCTTTTTAAGTGATTAAAATTCGAATGCGTAAAATTTTCTGAGAAAGTTAGCAAAATTTCTTTAAAAACTTTCAAATTGTTTTTATAAAACCATGATACCTCTTATGATACCTCTTTGATTAAAGAGCTGTCCGTAATATTATATTTTCGGTGTATAAAATCATATCAACTGAAAAATGTTCTTATGATATTTTGTAAGTTTACATTCACTTTTAATGTTTGATCACCCAGACATAATGTTTCCGAAAAAAAAATAATAACATTTCAAAAGAAAAATAGGAGAAGGGGCGCAATTTTGGTATATGCCGTGGGCGCCATTTTATGTAGGTAAGCCACTGGAGCTAGGAGACCTCAGAGAGGCGAAAATGTTCCTTTCATTCCAAAAACACTCTGCTAATAAAAGTCCAAACAATGGTGTGATGTCGATATTTAAGTGGCAAATGTCGAAAAAAAGTTTTAAACTGAAAAATATTCTTTCCATTCTGAACTTTTAAAGAAAAACTTGCTCAGTTTTGAAGAATGTGCGAGTGAAAAAAAAATTCCAATAAGTTTAATTATTTTCAAATTCATTTTGCCAGCCTGCTGTAATCGAGACTTATTTTGAATTCCATGGCTTAATAGTGATAGAGATGTTCCGTGGTTATGTTAAAGTTTAAAACTGAACGCTATGATTCTTATAATTATTAATGATTGTTAAAAATAAAAAAAAACTTGGGATGTGCTGTGCCCTAGATACACGTTATATTCCGTGTATGCATACATCTAACCCTAAATGTATTCACTTAATATCAGTTCACAAATACAAGTCTAATTTGTTAAATTTTATTAATGTTTTTATATTCATATGTGGCATCTGATATAAGTTAAAGAAGAACATATTGTGGCAGTGCGTAGTTTAGAACCTGGGAACTTTGGGTTTTGAGTCAAGTATGCTAGACAAAAGGAATTCTCTTTGTCTGGAGGCGAATACTGGCTTATATACATCAGAATAGGATGGCACAACACGGTGCACTACAGGAGCAACCCCCATCTTGTTTGATATTATCTAAATATCAAGGAAGCGATAATTGTGCTGCGTGCACATGCGCAAATTGTTACCTCCCATTGTCCCCTCCCTGCAGGCACGTGCAGGCTTTGTGCTATGAAATGCGTCATAGACTTTGTGCTGTGAAGTGCGTCACAGACTTCTTGGTATGAAATGGTCATAGATTTTTGAATTTGGGAGAGCTTGGTGTAGAAGTTGAAGTGCTGCCATCTGATGAATGTAGCAGAAGATGGAATTTTTGATGCTGCCATATAGTAGTGGGACTGAAAGCAGGTGTTGCGTGTTCTTCCGGGTCACTACTGTGGCAATGCGTAGTTGAGAACCTGGGATCTTTGGGTTTTGAGTCAAGTATGTAGACGAAAGGAATTCCCTCTGTCCGGAGGCGGATACTGGCTTATATACATCGGAATAGGATGGCGGAGCACGGTGCACTACAATATCAATGATTATATTTTAGACATATACATTATGATCAATAAAATTTTAATTAGTATAATTATCATGATATCCAAAAAAACGTGAAACATGGATTCGAATTTGTACTTATCCTCTTGAAAGTAAATGTGATCATATAATTTTATAATCAGGTCGGCCCGATGGGGTTGCGAACGGTGCTAGCGCACAAGGCCCCGCGCTTCTGACAGATTTTGTAAAAAATAAATTGCATTCATTTATTTAAAAGAATTAAAATTTGCCGTCAAGTTTTGCCTTTCTTATCAGAATATTACAAATATTAAAATATTTAAAAATAATTCATTTTAATTGTATCAAAATTTTGCTTCTAATCCAAAATTGTATTGGCCTTGCCAATTACCATCTTTCTACCAATCTTTCTCAAGATTAAATATAATAAAAAATTACTTGAAGTCTACAATTGGTAAAGAGCAATTGATTTACTTAAAAATTTTATCTTTTGGATCCTTTTCAACCAAAAAACTAATCATGATATTATCAACGAATTTGCTATAAAACATGTAAGAAATTGAAATAAAAATCGCATATTGTAAACTTATTCTAGTAACTCGTATACCACATTATGTTTATGAAAAAATTATTTTTGTTATTTGATTCATTAACGATTTTTTGTGTATGATTTTTTATTAAACTTATAAAAATAATTTTATAATTTATCATTTTTATATATTCATTACCTAACTATACCAAATTGTGCAATGCAATAAATAGCAAACAGCAAAGAAGTATTTCATAGAGCTAAATTTGTTCTGAGGACCCGCAAGTAAACTTTCCCCAAGCCCCGCTTTTGTTCTTGTCGGCTCTGTTTATAATGTTATATGTACTAATACATGTTAATGTACCAATAAGACCATATAAAATAAATTATGAATACAAAAACAAACTTTCACTCACATAATTATATGAGCTGAGTTTTTCACCTTTTCTTTATAAAAATGGTTCGATCCGGATCAGTTTACTATTTTAATTCGTTGGACCCTATTTCGCAAAATTGGTTCACAAATCCGAATACTACGTTCAATTTGCGGTTTCTGTGTTAGTTGTTAGTGAACAGTAACACAAGATTTGGCGGAAATTTCTAGTCTGATGGAAGAGCTCTGTTGAAACAGTATAAAATGTCTGGAATTCAAAAATAATTTTCATATTTGATTGCATGAAAACCCTAATTTGTTTAAAAATAGATAAATTATCATGAATTGCATTTGTTTCAATACGAATTTTTCCTGTTCTAAATCTCTTCAGTATAAATATATAAATCCGAGCCAGTAACGATATTAGATTTTAAATGAAAATTTTCTTCTATGAAAAGCATTTCACCTGATTACCGTAATCAATGAATATAACTCCTCAAAAGTAGATGAAAATCCTTCTTTAATGGCCTGTGCACAGATGTTGCAACATGTAGAATACATTTTGATCATATCTAAAGTTAGCGAGTTATCGCGTAAAAAAAAGCTTAGCAGCCTTCACTGTTTTTAGATCTAACTGAATAAATTAATTTTTTTATTTAAAAATTTTGATGCAAAGCAGTTCTGATTTTGAACGTCCAGTTATCATTTTATATAGTTTATTAAATGAAAATAATAATGCCTAATTATTAAATGCACTCTACTAAAATTTTCTCTCAACTTTATTGATTTTTTGATGTGATGATATGAAGAGTAGATCAAGTGCATGATACAGTTATTGTATATTTTAAAATTCTCTAGGAAAAAGCAAAATTGTGTTGAAGAAAAAAGAAAGCAAAGTTGTGTCAGTTAAAAAATTACATTCTGATATATTTTGTGATAGCTATTTAAATGGGTGAATTGTTACTATTTAATTATATATATATATATAATTAAATAGTAATTTTAATTATATATATATATATATAGCTTTTATTATTTAAGGCAAGAACAAGGAAGACAAAATATTGTTATCAGTTGGAAAAACGCATGGCGATGAATTCTGTGATGTCTAATTAAATAGGTGAATTATTACTATTTTATAACTTTCTTTTTCACTTTTATCTTTTATGACTGTTTTCAGGTTATATGAACAAGCTAAATTTTATAAACATTTTGCTATGCTCACAGATCTATAGGAATGTTAGACTGTTTTACTGCTGTTTGGTTCATTTTTTGTATGTTAATCATTTATCAGTAGGATTTAAAAAACAAAAGTATTTTTAAAGATTTTAATTGATCTTAAATTGTTTTGATATGTCAAGAAAATGTAGTGCTGCTTCAGAAATTCATTTTATAATAAATGCACTCTAGGAAGATATTTTTAAAAATGTACTATTAAAAGTTGAGATTTATATTTTTTAAAAAGTTATCAGATATTCAATTTCTTTTTAAATTTATGTGACCTTAATTATATTTTAAATCTTGGTATACTTTTATTTATTTTTCTTTTCTAATGCGTATAAAATTTTAGAACTATTGTTGTTAGATGCCATTTAACTATTTTTTAAAATGTTATTCTTTTATTTTCTGGTGTCATTCTTCAGCAATCAAATGCATTATGCTACATAATTTTTCCCTATATTTCTTTTATAGTTTGCTTTAATTCTGAATGATTTGTTAGAGAAGGAATGTGATATTTAAAAAATAAGGCTGATGTATTTTGAAGAAAGTACCATTGCTTTAATCTGCTCCTGGTTTTTGTAATATATACCAATTAATTGTCGATATGTGGTTTTGACAGTTGTTTTTAAATTGTTTAATTGCAATTTTTATTACGTAACATTATCTTGCATAATTATATTATATCATAATATCTCCCAAAAATGTCACCTTTTCTTTTAAGTTTTTGGTTCCACTTCTTTTAGGTGACAAATTAATATAGCATGTATTTTTTTGTACAAAAAATGTGATTTTTTTTCATGTGAAAAACATAAACCTTGAATTACATAGCATTCAAATTTTTACTTACTCTTGTAGTTTTATTAATTTCAAAATATTTAAAAATAAAAGCTCACTTTTGTGTATTTGAGGTTATCTGTTCATGAGGTTCACTCGATAGGTGAAATATCTGTTGAATTAAAACCTACTGTTCCTTAAGTGACTTATTTAGGTTATTAAATTATTTATTTCTATTGTTAAATTTTAATGCTGCAGTTTATTTTTATATACAAGAAATTTTCACATGATTTTGGTTCTTTCTTTTAAATTAAATGTTCTGACTTCTCATAGATGCCATTTCTTTGTAATTATTATATTTTATCTTAAAATTATCAAGTATTCACAAGCAATAGATTATTTTTTCTTATTACAAGTTCAAAACAAACACAATTGAAATCTAATTTCTGTATTTCCACTTTTTATCACGTTTTTTTTTTTTTTAACAAATGATGCTTGCTTTGAAATACATAATATAACTTATTCACTGTTGGTTTGTGACCCTCATATACACCCATTATTAGTATATTTTCACAAGTATTCCCTGCCATCTATGAATATACACACAGATGTTAGCAAATATATTCAAACTAATACAATTAACAATAGAAAAGGATCCTTCTGCGTGCTTCAGTCTATGTACCTTACCTTTTCTAGGGCCATGGGAGATACAAAGATCTATCATTTTTTAAATGCCCATGGCAAGTTATTTTACCATCTTTAATTAGAGTTGCCTTCTCTTAATAATTTCAGAAATCATAAAAAATATTGATAGATACATTGATCACCGAGTACAAGTTAAACAATTAAATTAGATGTGGTGTAAAAAATGAAATTAATTATTAGTTAATTATTATTTTTAAATAATAATATGAAAACTTGTGTCACTGAGAAGAAGATTGACAGAAATTCTCACCAAATTTTTGGACAAAATAAAAGTAGTTATTTCAGTTTCTTATCACAAACCATAACAAAATG
The DNA here is from genome assembly GCA_013235015.1 of Araneus ventricosus. Lineage (NCBI taxonomy): Eukaryota > Metazoa > Arthropoda > Arachnida > Araneae > Araneidae > Araneus > Araneus ventricosus. Next base: position 436,787 of record BGPR01000406.1, read on the forward strand.
TTTTAATTTGTTAATTAATTCCTAATAAATGAAATTTTATTTTATCCAATAAGTTAAATGAATTTCCTTTCAGAAGTCAACCTGAATTTTTTGTATACATATGAACCTGTTGAAATAAATTGGAGAAATATTTTTCAACCGGTTTTGAATGATTAAAAAAATATGCATATTTAATGTTCAGTTGAAATGTCCTCTTTCTAGTATATTATCTTCAAAGAAATTGAAACCATAAGTTTTGTTTGTTTTAAGTTGAAGAAAAACAATCTAAATACCTTGAGATGGTAAAGTTAATTGCTTTTCTGTGTTGAAAGTAAATTAAGTAATTTGATATTAAGTGTGAAAAATTCCTTGAAAAGAAAAACTCTAATGTTAAATAAAAATACCTTCTTGAGAAAAAGAACCCAATATTATTATTAATTAGTGCAAATTATTATTTTGGTTTGAATTGATAAGAAATGGATATCTTTCTTTCAAAATATAATTTTTGATAGTACGTATAGTTGAGTTTCAAGGGTTCAGTAGTAAAAACCAAGGCTAGTGATTTGGAAGTCTAGTTGCTAGGTTTGTTCCAAAGTAGATTTAATAAAAAAATAAACTAGGCATTTTGTTTGGAAAAAAAGAGATTAAGTGAGCTGGAGTGTTCTTTCTTTTTTGAAAAGTCTTAAAGTCTATTGTGTCTAGTTAATTGCCGTACATGATAAGCTGCTGTGAGTTTGTGACATTACTGAAATGTGTCATAAAGATTTCTGGGATGTTCTTCTCAGAATGACAGACTACTAGAAACCTCTCAGTTAAAGATCTTATCAATATCCATTTCTTACCACCAAAACACACAATTGTTGAACATTTTGGAAAGTATGTCCCATGTAAGGAACATTTCATATTTGCAATGTTCATTTATGTGCAGTATTTTCCTTTATGAGCAGAATTCCAGTCATAAATTGAGGGGAAGGGAAGAGCTTGCATTCTATATGATTGATTTTCTGGACAAAATTGGCTTTTTTTCTTTGTTAATTATAACATTATTGCTCTTTGTTTCTCAAAGTATTCTCATAAATTAATATCTGATAGAGAGGTAGTAAAGCAATATGATTTTGAGCAAATATCTATAGTATGGAAATTGTTGAAATTTGAGGCATCAAATGAGTTAGCTAAGCTAATATTTGATTTTTTAAAAGTATTTCTTGTGATAGATTGATTTGCCATATTTTTGGATGGCCCATGGCAGTTGAAGAACCTTGATAGTTATTTTGGTTCAAAATTTATTATATTTCTGAAATTTAAAAGTATTTATTCAAAATTTTAATTGGGAAACAACATGCATCATTCCACTGAAATATTAATGTATATTTTGAATTTTAATCAAATACTTTCAAATTTATTGCAATAAATGTTTATCATATCATGCTTAATAAAAAAAAAATTGAACACTTTTAAGAAAAAATTAAGCATTATACTGAAATCATATCAGTAGAATGCAATGTAGTGGAATCTAATCTGAATGATTAGAGTTATAAATGATTAGGGTTAAAAGTATAAATTTTCTCCCGAAATTCTACGAATAAAAGTAGCATGCATTGTGCAGAAAAGCAGGTGGAATGAGATGGGATGGTGGAAAATGGTGGATTGTGATTTATAGGCTCATTTTTTTACTCCCTTCTGGCTCTTCTTGGAAGTGATTTCTTATTATCTCTCTTCCTTTTGTTGTTTTTAAATGTTTATCCAACTCTTTGAAGTATAGCGTCCCTTTTATTTTGCATCAGTTATCGTCATGCTTTTCTTTGGTATTTTATATGTTGGTACCTTTAAATTCTCATTAATTTCTTTTCCCTGTAGTTTTAGGCAAATCCACATGATTATGTGATGCTAAGGAAAGAAAGACTTCCTGAAGTAGTACTGAGGAAAAACCAGTAGTAATACATCTGTCTGGTTTCTGTGAAAAATTTCTCAGGTATCCAAACGAGTCTTTCCTATTCTCAAAAATCTGAATTTGTGAATTTTTTTTTATTGCTCCTTTGTAATGAAAGTTAAGAGCATTTATCTTATTAAAAGTTATTGGTATTTATTGTTTTTTCTAACTATAGAATGGTTCTCTGTGAAATGAAATTTGTACATTATTTGACAATAAAAAATTAGCTGTCTTCAATATTTAAGTTCTATTCTTATTTATTAAATTTGCATAAATATAAACTATGTTGCTTTCAAAGTACTTGCTTTTTTAATTGAAACGTTTACCTTGATGACCGTACTATTGTTGAAATGTTCTTCAAATCCATTACGTAAAACTATCAAACCATATTCAGCTTGATCTCCTCAGGATTGAAGAAATGTTGCCTTCTTCAGTTTAATTTTTTTTTAAATACTTTGGAAGCATATAGAAAACTGCTAGTGCAAGGTTACATGGGTGTGTTCAAGAGCTATTTCATTAACTAGATTATCAGATACATATTGTTTTGTCATTAGTGAAAGTGATGTGCAAGGAATATATCATGCAACACTCTCTTCTTTTCCATTTTTTAGAATGCTTCCTTTTGAAAGTGTGATGATGCAGAATTTTGATGTCAGTTTTCTTTCTCCCATTCTAATGCTATGAAATGAATTCATAATGAATAACACATTTGTAAGGCAATCAAGCACCATTCACATCATCTCGAGTGTCATTTCCCCATAATTTTGTCCAATCGGTTTTGTTTTTTCAATATGTTCTTGATTTTCATTCAGTAAACTGATTTAGGAACTGAAGATCGTAGAGAAAACATTGTCACATCACCAGTCATTTTTTTCTGGTGTGTATGTATCTGTACTTTTCATATTTATGGGGTTGCTACCCATCTAGGCACAATCTTCTTTTAAGTTTAGGCAATAGTATTTTTAGAATTATTTGTAAACAATTGCAGTGCAAGTTCAAAAGATCTGGAATTCATTGAAAATTGTCATATGATAAATGCACTTGAAATGGAAGTCCATTCATTTTCAAACATCTGCTCGCATGGATAATTTGCTGACTGTGTACAATGTTATCATCAAATATCTCAATGCCGATCAATCCCAATCTTGAGGTATAAAACAAAACATTTGTGTTAATAAATGCTTTTCTATTTATCTCGCAATCAATTCTGTTCCGTATATTTTGCTGTAATTTTTTGTATTATAGAAGAAATAATTTTATTTACTGTTTAGACTTATTTATTAATTGATTTGCTAAATTTCTAGTCTATTAAAATTCTTTTTAAACACTTTGATCATCATATTCCAATAAATGCTATAATCAATTGCAACATTCATACCGATTGAAACAATTTAATTTGAAATCTGTCTTTAAACTGTTCCTTCCTACCTTGATTTATTAAAAACTGTTAGTACAAAAAACACTTGTACCTCCAACTTCAATCAGATTATTATACTACAAATCATATGTAGCAAATAAAGCATATTTCTATTTGTATATTTTAGTATTTCTGTTTAGTGTATTATAACCTGGTGACTAGTGGCACAACTTTGAAATAATAGCTAAATTTTACCAGGAAATAGTCATTTGAGAGAAATAGTGTCCAAGGAAGACCTTTTTCTCCTCGCTCTTCTATTTAAAAAGAAAAGGCGAAGGGTTAGGAAAATGTGAAAACATCCCATGTTTGTTTCTCTACTGACTAGATGATTATACATTGTTTGACAATCTAATGGCAGTTAAGTTTTCAGTTTTCTTCAGATTTCAAAATCTCTGTTTTACGAGTTACTTGGCTACATAAAAGAATATATAGCAGGAATTGACATAAGTATACACATGTGTTTTCCACGAGAAGAAAATTTGGTCCTCACACATGAGGTAAATCATGTCATAGTCATTGCATAGCTTCTCCTAAATATATCATGAACATTTATCTGAAATTTTGAAACTTTTTGCAAATTTAAATCCATGACAAATTATTATCTTAGCTATTCATTAATTATGAAACAGTTTCATAATTGTACTGCTAACAAAATATATGTCTCAGATGTAATAAAAATAATTTTAATTGAAAAAATATTAGTTAAAATGAAATTATTTCTGTGAAAATATTTATTTCATTTGCAAAATAATAATTTTTTGTAACAAGTAGTTAATAAGTTATGCAAAAACAAACTAGGTATGCTTATTAATATTTATTAAACATGAAACAGTACATTATTATTAGGGATGTGACGAATAGTAATTTGGCTGAATAACCGAATATTCGATGGCTGAATATACCTACTTTTTAAAACATTTTACTTTTGATTTTAAATAAAATACTGCTCAAATTTTAAATGAAAAAAGAATGTTTTTTATTATTTTCACATTTAGAAATATGCTAGCAACTTCATGCATTTTTTGTAATATTCTAAATATCTTAATTCCAATAATGAAATGTGAGGAACCCTCTTCATTTTAGACTTGCTAAACAGAAATAAAGTAATCATTGCAGAATAAGGCAATGACAAACACAAAAGAAAATTCATTGCATAATTTAAAGTTATTAGAAGTAAATTCCTATTTTTATTTTTTTTTAATTTCTAATAGCTAGGATGGAATGTCCACTTAATTGGTGAAAAAAAAAAAAAAAAAAAAAAAAAACTGAGAATTTTCTAATATTTGCAAATTTAGTAAGAAAATATCCTAGAAGCACAGTATATAGTGAGCGTTTATTTTCTGAAGCGTGTAGTGTATATGTATGAAACAAAATGGAATAGACTTCTTTCTGAAAATGCTGAACAATTATTGTTCTTGCATCATAATTTCAGGCTTTATCAATGATAAATGATTCACAACATTATTAAATGCACAATGCAACTTAAAACAGGTTAGATGTTGGAAGATTTTTTAATAAATGTACTGAATAGTAATTCAACAATATTTTTTATTAAATGCATTTAAAAGCACATTTTAAAATAATTATTACTCTGAATTTATTCGGCCAAAGATCTGTTTCGGCAAAAGGGCTGAATACTTGTCGAGTATTCGTTACATCCCTAATAATATATATATAGGGGAGACTTGATCCCTTTTTCAGTTTTTAATTTTTATTTTGGAAAAACAAAAATTTAAAAAAAATGTTTACAGTCATTATTAAAGGCTTATTTCTCTTTTTTATTGTAGTATTTTTTTATTTTTGAAAAACCATTTTTAAAATAAAGATAAATTGTTTTCTAGCAATTAGAAAAGGGATCAAGTCTCCCCAATTGCAGGGAGACTTGATCCTTGAAACAGATGAATTGAAATGATTCAAATTATGTAGTCAAAATTAAATTTATTGTTGACTAACATGTAAAAAAGGGAGAAAAACACATTTAGAAAATTCTACATTATTGAAAATCACTGTTTCCCATATGAATGATTGTTATTGCTGAAATTAATGATCAACTAACATTTTCAAAGCTTGAAAAATCAAAAATAAATGTTAAAATTCTTGCAGTTTGAAGAGTTCCACCAAGCATGGCTGGTGTTTGTTGTGAAGGACCAGTGTGATTATTCAGGAATTCTAGCCTTAAACAGTGAGCCCTATACTCACAGGCATCTTAAAAGATCAACAGATCCTGAACAAATCTTCTTCACACAAATTCCATTTAATTTCTTTATTCCGAATTATAACAATTATGAGCCCTTTGCTCACACGTCATTACACCGTCAAATCCTGAACGCTTCTAACAAAAAGTAAACAATCTTTGGCGTCTACAATTGGTAACCCCGCCAGGGCACCAAATGCAGTTGGCGCGTCAACAGCTGGTTTAGGTAGTTTTTTGACAATGTTGTCATTGTTCACAACACTAATGTCACCATTTTCTGGATAAATAAATTGGTTGGAATGAAGTCCTCTTTTTCTTGGAAAATTTTTTTCGCATTCAGATGATGAAATCTTCTTTTCAATTTTTCTTATGGAATGACTAATTTTCTCTTTCCATGAAACCATCACCATGTTCTTGCTAACTATCATGTGCACCCACATATTAACTTTCTACCTTTGTCAACCATCCAAAATCAAGGTAACCATATTCTAAATAATATTGATATTATCTAAATGTGACTTGAAAATCACAATGGCCATTAGGGGGCAATAAAATTGTTAATATTAATTTAACTTAACTTTGGGGACACTTGATCCCAGGATCAAGTCTCCCCATACAATGGGGATCAAGTGTCCCTAATGTGCATGTGTTGGAAAAAGAATTGTTAAATCAAAAGTAAAGAAACTGTATTGAGATGTAAATAACAACATTTAAGCAGTAAGGAATGTTAATATATTATATCAATAAGCTTAGGTAATTTAGTTATTTTTAGCAAAAAATAAGAAATATAAACTACCTACTCCAAAAGAAGTTTGACTATAAGAAACCCGAGATTCCTTTCTTTCAACAAAAATAAAAAGGCTGAATGAAATTCTGTTATCAGATCTGTTGATAAGGAATCACTTTATTAGTGTTGCCAGTTTCAGAGACTTATGTGCATTTTTTCTCTGGTTTTAGATCTAGGGATCAAGTCTCCCCTATAAAGCACAGCATATATACACATAACTAACATTTCCCATATTATAGTATTATTGAAAAAGAACATAGTCACTGATTTCACATGGCCATTTAAAAAAAATAATAAATAACACAAAATAGCAAATACAACAGACAGCTAATAATCTAATGTAGGACTATGGAGCTGAGACCAAATTTTCATATGACGTTTTTATGCATACACATCTACGTCTGATCATCAGTCGCCCTCGGCTAATAGGCTACATTTACTACAATGCCCTGTCACACATTTGGGTGACTGGGAGTTTCCGGGTCGGAAAACGGGCTGCAACTGGCCACCGGTCAGCGTCGGCTAATAGGATCCATTGGATACAATGCCAGACGACTCGCATAAGCAACCAGTGGGTGGCGCCACTGGTTGCTTACGGCTAATTGATGTTCGTATCATGTGTTTAGTCTTAAAAATTCTGAGTGGTATTCAACGAGTAGGTTGATATATAAAAATAAGTACTTTACTAAAAACATTATAGTCAACTCGACTAAAGTTAAATTAAGAATCATTTAACAGTTTAATAATCATCGTTAAGCATTTTCAGCATTTAAATTACTCCTAATCCTAATAAATTTAGACGTTTGCCTAAAAGTAATACCTAATAATGCATGCTTAGTGTGTAGCAAAGATATGGGGAGTTTTAGAAAACAAGTCAGTCAGCTAGTCAAAGGAAGGGGGAAGCAATTGCTGAGATGTATTTCTTGTATTTATAGGAATACCTAATTTGCTTAAACCTGAAAGTTCATCGATGCTGCTGCAAACACTTAGTGGTTTGAATCAGTGAGAACCATCCTAAAAATATCTGTGTTCGAAAAATTCGGACCTTCGATTAAAGATAGGTTTTCTAACAATTGGCCCGCCTTCTCACTAATTCAAACCTTACAAAAGTCAGTTACTTAACCTTTATATTTTGTAACAATTTAATATAATATATTCAATTTTTAAATTTCAATAATATGTAATATTTTCACATATTTAAATTAGAAAAATTTATACGAAATAACATTTATTTCCCTTTTAATTATCACATACCAAAATTTTATTTAGAAAAGATTTTAACTCCAATTTGGTTCGTGCTTTAGTAAAAATGTCAGCTACATTTTTCTTAATATGTATGTATTTCTATTCAAAATATTTCTTAAATATTAAATCTCTTAAAAAATGATATTTAATGTCAATATGCTTGGTCCTCGTATTTCTATACAAGAATTAGAAAAGTCAATTGGTGCTTGGTTATCGCAGTATAGAGCATATTTAAATATACATAATCTTTAATCTAAGATTTGTAACTCTTTATATTCCTCTAAAATTCGTCGAATCTATAAAAGTTCCTTAGATGCATGGGTCAGAGACTCGTATTCTGCCTCCATAGTTGATAAACTGACACACTTTTGTTTCGACGTTCTCCAACTAATTGGCAGCTAGTCTAAGAGTGTGATAAAACCTCCAATAGAAATTCGGTCATCACAATTGGCAGCGAAGTCAGCATCGCTGTAACACTCCACATTTAACTCATTTACTCTAGAAAGATTGAGTCAAACGTTTCTTGTAGCACTAAGATAACCTAAAAGCTTTAGATGAATATTCCAGTGGACGATTCCACGATTTACTTGGAATTGAAATAGAACGTTGAGCGCATAGGATATCCTACTTGCTATGAAAGACAAACCTCCTAGGATACTTCTATATGGGTACTTTTGCATTTCAGTGATCTCGCTTGTACTCGGACACTGCTGCTTAGATAAAACTGTACCTTTTGTTACAGGGAAAGAACTCACAGGAAATTTAAATTTTTCATACAAATTTCAAAAATATAATCATTTTGATGCATAAATAAATTTCCATTAAGTTCTTGAAACTCAACACCAAGTAATTTTCATGTTTTTCTTAAAATTCTTAAATCTAAATGACATTTTAAAAGTTCAATTACTTTATCCATGTAATCATTTGATCTTCCTACTACATTGTTTTGATAAATATAAGCACAGTTCATCCATTTTAATTTATGAAATTTTAATCTTCCATGGGTAGTATTCATTTCTTGAAACCATTCATGGCCACTTTGCTTTAATCCGTAAATTGCTTTTTTTTTTTAACAAACAAACATGATCTGGTTTATTTCCATTTACGAAACCTTGTGGGTGACACATATAAATTTTCTTTTTTAAAGGAGTGTATAAATATGGACATTTGATGCAAAGTTGGCAATGTTGCCATTTTAGATGACATGCAAATAGGGGAGGGAAATAATCTTATAATAGATAAATTAATGATGGGACTAAAAACTTCGTCGTATATTTCTCCTTTGTTTTGACGAAAACCTTGAATAAGAAGACGAGCTTTAAATTTCACACCGTCATTGTTTTCATTCTTCTTTAAAGTATAAACCCATCTGCTACCTAATACTTTTTGATTTTAAAGGTTTGGTACTAAATTCGGGGGGGGGGGGTAAAAATTCGTTATAATGAAAAGGAATTTTGATTTCTTTTCAAATATCTTCATTAGAATTTTCTTTGTTAGACTTGACAACTATTGAATAAAGGTCCTTTCCACTAAAGTTAAACATTCCCTCGTTCCTTTCCAACCTGCAGCAGTATTTTCTAATTGCTCTGTATGTGCGACTTAATCTTGTTACTTCAAAGAACTATAGATCTGTTTTAGTCATTGGATAAATTTTTCTATTTTCAGTAGCTTTGAGTGTAAAATTGCATTAATTATTATTATTTTTTTTGTTTTTTAGATTTTGAAATTGCATTGTGAGGAACCTTAATGAATGGTATGGTTTTCAAGTGTGTCGTGTCTATGAGAATGCCTAGAAATTCACCACATCTTTCATTGCGGGAAAAGGTATTGATAAAAAGGTGGGACTTTTTCAAGATCAGCAAGATTAGTCTGTAACATACGACATATCTCCAATGGAATCCAGCATAACAAAATAGGAAAGAACAATTGTTCCAGTCGATGTGTTTAAAAACATTTTTACACTATTTTTTTATTTTCTTAATAAGCTTTTTGAAATATTTTTATAGGCATAAAAAAGCGAAAATTTATGCTTTTGACTCGCATAACAAAGCTTAATCTCAACAAACAAGTTCAAGTACATCTTTTGATTGGCACAAAGGGAGAAACCTCAATAAAAGCAAGGAATTGGTTTTTATGGACCTTTAAAATTTCCTTTTTAATCTGAGAATAAAGATAAGATGTACTAGCTCATGACTATTGAGCTAGAGTTTCTTCTGAACGAATCATTTTAAAAGTATATTTTCTTATTTCCCAAATGCAGAAGCAATACGCCTGCGATTTATCTAGTCAAGCGTTTTCTCAGGAGGGAAATTTAGAGGCACATCTATTGAATCATACTAAACAGAAACTGTTTGCATGTGACGTGGGTAATGAAAGATTTTCTAAGAAGTTGAATTTAAAAACACATTTACGTATGCATACGAGAGAGAAACTGTTTGCATGTGACGTGTGTAATAAAGGATTTTCTCGGAAATCGCATTTAAACACACATTTACGTATACATACGAAAGAGAAACCGTTTGCATGTGATGTGTGCAATAGAGGATTTTCTAATAAGTCAAGTTTAAAAGCACATTTATGGACGCATACCAAAGAGAAACCGTTTACATGTGACGTGTGTAATAAAGGATTTTCTCGGAAATCGGATTTAAACATCCATTTACGTACGGATATGAGAAAGAAACCGTTTGCATGTGACATGTGTAATAAAGGATTTTCTCAGAAATCGAATTTAAACATCCATTTACGCACACATACGAAAGAAAAACCGTTTGCATGTGATGTGTGTAATAAAGGATTTTCTCAGAAATCGGATTTAAACATCCATTTACGTACGCATACGAGAGAGAAACCGTTTGCATGTGATATGTGTAATAAAGGATTTTCTCATAAGTCAAATTTAAAAGCACATTTGCGGACACATACCAAAGAGAAACCGTTTGCATGTGACGTGTGTAATAAAAGATTTTCTCTCAAGTCTCATTTAACCACACATTTACATACTCATAACAAACGAGAAACTATTTCCATGTGATGTGTGTAATAAAAGATTTTCTCGCTTGTTGTGTTTAAAAACACATCTATGTATGCATACAAAAGAGAAACCGTTTGCATGCAACTTTTGTTGTAAAACTTTTTCTTATCCAACTACTTTAAAGAGTCTTCTGCTGACGCATACAATTGAGAAATAAACCATGTATCTGTGAGGTTTAGTGAAGAATTTTCTCTGAGCAAGATAATTTTGACAAACTTTTTCTAACACACGCCATACAGAAACAGGATGTCTGTGGCATATGTAGTTTAAAGATTTCTTAAAATCCTTTGTACAAAACATGAGATAACATTGAGAATGATATAAAGTTGAACTCCCGGTGTAATGAATCTTTGGTTATAACAAACTTTTCTAATGGTCCTAACTGAACTTCTATGCCATTAATGTATTTTCAAATCCTTTTAACGAATTTCAAAAGCAAGGAATTCAGATATAACAAACCAAAATTCCCTCAATTCCTTTCTGCCAACAGTGTCTTTCAGAATCATCTGCTCTTCTTATTCCATGGCAGATTTTATCTGCCAGCTGGGTCACACAATCTCACCTGTCACCGTGTATCAATACCCCAAGGGAAAACCGTGTTAACAGCGACCACCCTGTGATGGTCACTTTGAATCCATCACAAAGTGTGATAATCGGTGGGTCGACAATGGAATGGTTATCACTCAACTGCCTTCCTTTGTACTCCAGAGGGAATACGCATATGTTTCTTTTGTGTCTGAGAAAACTGCTAATAGATGATGGTACATATGTTACGACACATTCTTTCAGTTACTTTAGTTTTATTTGCTGAATATCGTTGGAGTTGTTGACATCATGTTGATTTAAAATGGTTTGTGTTAATAAGCAGAAAGCTTTTTCCATCGAGTATAAAGTGATTATTATTAAGAGAATAGAAAACGATGAGAGTCTATCTGCTGTTTGCAGATAATTTCTTTCTTCAAAATCTACAGTTGGGACCATTTGGAAAAGGTTGTAGCTTTGAATCTCAGCTTAGAAGAAAAATCTGTACAGTCGCGTAATAAAGAAATTTATCCTTAATATGTTTGTTTTATTTTCGCTTAAGCTTATTATCCATGAAAGCCTTATTAAAAATTAAAAGTAATGTGTATGTATTACAAATTATAGATGGCCTTGTGAGAAATCTTGAGAAAATTATTGCATGTGAAGATTAGAAGGTCCAAAAATTGTATATCATTTTTAATTATTATTAATTTATGGAAAGCAAAGCAGTCAGTCTTGTTTATTATGATATTATATCTAAATAACATATTTTAATAGAAATGTTGTCATTGCAGACAGTTTATATATTTGAGCATCCAATGTGCTAATAAATTTAATAAATAATTTAAAATTATATTAATTGATTTTATTGCACTTATTCATTCATCTTACAATTGTTCGCTGATATAAAATTGTGTTTTATAACTTTTAAATTATTTAAACTTTTTTTAAGATCCTCAAACTGAAAAGTTTTATTTAGATCTTTTACTAATAATAAAATTATGCATAAAAGGGAAATGTAAGAATTATTTTAATTTATAATAAAGTCGATGTTTTATGTAATGTCTTCAAATGCCTATATTTTACGTCGTGCCAATCGGAGATTCAAATGAATACCTCATACATTAACACAACAAAAACCAATTTCAAGGAACAAGTGGTGAATCTGAAGTGCAAACTGAAAATGAATAGGTTCCACTTGCTCAACCAGAGACAACCTGTGCATGTTCCAATCACTAGCGCCCCGATCTCCTATGCCATTGGTCCCCAACCCCCGGGCCACGGACTGGTACCGGTCCGTGGATCAAATGCAGGAATGGCGCTAGAGTTTGCCCGACAGGAGGGCACGATCTCCCCGACAAGGGGACACGACCTGCTGTATGGGGGGGACGAGTGTATTGAAATTGGTCTCAAATTTTCGCCATATTATATTTTTCAACTACAGTTGAATGCCCCGTACAAAATTTTTCCCCGACGGGGTGGCCCTGGCCCCCCCGGTCCCCCTTCTGGCGCCACCCCTGATCAAATGGTACCGGGCCACCCAAGGAACATTAAATTATTTCCATTTTGATAAGCTTTTATTCAACTTAACTGTCTTCCTTCAAATCTTGTGATCGATTTCTTACCCCCAGATGGAACCGTCTCGTTGCAAAGAAAGAAGCTCAAGGTTCTCATTGATTTAGCCTTCTAGTGAGTTAAAATGTTAAATCACTTTATATTCATTTTTTGGTGTAACTGTATTTTATTTTGAATAGGTTTAAATATTTGTTTATTAAAAAAACCAATTATTAAAAAAATGTTTTTTAATGTTTAAATATAATTAAATTAAAATTATTAAATCAAAACAATCTCAAATATAAACAATCGTCTCCCCACTCAGCGGGCCGCGGTAAAATTATCAAACGTTGACCGGTCCACGGCGATAAAAAGGTTTGGGAGCACTGTCCTATGCAACAGATTCACACAGTCATATTCTGGAGCATTTGCTTTCTAAAGAACTAAAAGTAAAACTCATTGAGTAAATAGGAATTCGGCTAATGAAAATATCGCTATAGACAGGTTTATCTTTATACACAGGTTTCCTGTATTCAGCTAAGTTTGAAATAGCAGTTACATTAATACGAATTTAAATCTTCTAAATTATCAGAAATGGTGGAAATTGTGTTAGTTTTTATTTAAGTTTGCAGATATTGTCGACAGATGGAATTCCAGTCGTTACTTATTAGTATATCAATTGGTATTTTTGAGACTCAATTGCTACTCTCTACTCGCAGTTTGAAGCTGGTCTTGATTTATAATTTTCCGGTTTTGGTTGTGATCACAGAAGAGAACAAGAGGCATTGAAGTACTATGAGTGTAGGGAAATCTCGAGATCCTCTCCCCCTATTATGTATTCAGCAAAATTCCATCAAGATAGACTTTCAGTGAATTCATGATTCAAAATAATGCCTATCTTTATTCAGATAGTTATTAATGTTCTAAATCATTGAATTCTGAAGTATTTTATTCATTTTTTTCCTGTTTATCAGAAACATATCTTTTTATATTTTTTTTTACTCTCTGTATATTGTGTTCTATGAGAAGTGTAAATGGTCATGATAAGATTTTATCTACTTCATTCTAGGAATCAGTTTGGCTATTATGTTATAAATTTTTTGTAATTAAGATATCTTTTTAATCATATATTTGTTTTGTCTTCTTTTTTAAAAAAATTTCTTCTATTAAATGAAATATTCTAATATAAAATTAGCAATTAAACTATAATAACAGTAAATCTTTTTTCTTAAAATAACACTTCTATATACACAACCTTTTTTCAAAAAATAAGGTAAAAAGAACACTGGCGAGTGCACATATTCTCCATAAGAATTTCAGGGTGCTTTACAGAGTATAGCGAACTTATTTTTTGAATTCATCTCACTAGCTAATCCTTCAACAGGATTAGTTAGTGACATGAAATAGTGCACGCATGCGCAGGGACCCAGAGGAAACTTATTTACTGACTTTGGTTAGTTTCGAAGAAGATTGTTGTTTCGCCAAAATGGGCCGATATTCAATTGAAGATCATGTTTTTTTAGTCAAAACGTTTCTCTACCTAGTGGTGTTCCGCCAAAATGGGCCGATATTCAAATGAAGATCGTGTTTTTTTAGTTGTTTTTCAAAACGTTTCTCTGTCTGGTGTGGTTTGTGTGGTGATGGCATTTTTCGTCCTTTTTTTTTCTCTTCTTTTTACTAGACAGTGAATTCCGAACACTCTATCGAATTCTTAACAGCGAGGTTCATTCCTGATGCCTAACACCAACACTGGATTCAAGACGCGCGGTTTCAGCAGGATGGAACTTCTCCAAATTCAACAAATGTTGTCTTGGACTTGCTTAAAAGTCACTATGACAATCTTGCCGTCGCAAGAAGCTTCCCAAATCGCTTTGGTGATGGACTTTTTTGGCCCCTCCCACAGCCCTGAATAATCAACACTAGACTTCTTTTTATGAGGCTATGTTAAAGTTCACGTTCACAGAGATCGACCAAACACCATAGAAGAGCTGAAAGCAGCGATAGCAAATGTGATAATGTCGATTCTAACAGACCTATTCAAGAAAGTTATCGCGAATTTCGATCGGAGACTTCGTTTCGTTATCTCGTCAGACGGAAAACATTTTGAGAAACTCATCTTTTTAGTTTCCTTTATTCTCATGTGTAAATCCTGAAAATTTGAAATAAAAATCTTTTTTTCATTCAAAAGTTATTCAATATTTTCTTTGTCTATACCCTGCGAAGCACCCGGTAAATTCCTTCTTTGGAATACTGAGACAGTCACAGCATTCGAATGCCGTCCGTAGATAAAACTAGTGTTGCTGTAGTGCTCCGAACTCTCAGAACATGAAGACGTTGATGGAAACATGATCGGTGATCGAAGTAATGAGTGTGCACAAGGCAATGCGCCATAAACGACCGGGACTGTTCTCTAAATGTATCCTGTTGTTGCACTACAACGCTCGACCACATAAGCCTTACGGGTCTATTCTGGTACCCCCGGTTGGATTGGGAGACTCTTTTTCCGCACGAACGGGAAAAGTGACGTCTCCCAACCCAACCGGTTGTACCAAGTGATTTTCTGACCCTTGAAATAACATCTGGGAAGTCTACAGTGCAGAACTTATGCCATAGTTCAGCAAACCATCTTGACGTGGCTCCTGAACCTTGGCGCCTGATTTCTTTTATGCCGATTTCACTTCGCTGGCTTACGGTTGAGACAAATACTTCTATAACTAGGGTGACTGTATGGAGAAGTATTATGTATCAGTGCCTCTGAGTATCTCTTTGAATTCATGAATAAATATTTTCTCTCAGAGGGCTTGTTACGTTACTTTTTGAATTGTCTTAGAATTTTCCGGTATCTTTTATTAGAAAAGACCATGTTTCTAAATCCCATTGATTATAAGCAATTTCTTTTCACAATATTGGACTTGCAAAATAAAGTCGCGACATTTATCGATGAGAAGGTGAGCATTATAGAAATACGTCAATTACTATAATGCATGGAATCAATAAGCTTTGAGGGAACTATTTTTTATTCGCATTGTCAAAACAGCTGCCGCTAGGTGAGATGGTCTACGCCCAGTCCGTGTTCGCTTCTCGGATAAGTCTTGGGTGTATCTCCTATCTGAGACAGAAGCCTGACTTTCGCCGTCAATTGTCTACTTATGAGAGGAAACCCCTTCTTATCCAAATGAATCCAGGTGAATGTGTACAGAATAAAATCATTTAACTAGTTGTGTTTTTATTCAGTTTCAGTCACTTTTAAGGAACATGAAACCGACCAACCAAAATTTTATGAAAATAAAAACTCAAACATTAAAAAATGACATAACTCTGATAAAATTGCATGTTTCTCGATTTATTTCGGAGAAAATTTCGTTATGAAAATTTTCTTCACTTGTTTCCGCTTTATCAGAAAATTACAGAACTCATACCTATAAATGTTAGAAGATTGTTGGTCTTTAATAAAATTAATCTTCAGCACAGTTTGTGAAATACTATCATTCTAAAACTATTTTCACCTTAGTTACAATTCTACACGGAATAAGATTAAAGAAGGGCTTTCAACTTTAGTAAAATAATTTCCCTTACTAGATAAACCTTATTCATTTCTTGGTACTCAAATGCATATTTTTCATGCAAAGTGGAATGAAAAATAAGCTTTTGAAAAGTACGGTTTTAAACAGTCGAGACTTTAGTATAATATCCAGAATAATGGGTAATGAGAAATCTCGGATAAATAATTATATGTTCGAAATTGAAAGAATTGGCCCTGTTTTTAAACAGTTAAAGTTCCATGATTTATTACTGTTTAAAATATGACAGTAAACTCGACTACTTCCTCTTTTCATCAGCCTTTCGCCGAATGACGCTGTGTAGATATATAAGGGTTAATTTATCGCGCAGTTATTGTCTTGATGTTCTTAGTAATCAAGAAGAGCTTCGACGAATGCTTGTACAGAATACCGCTCCTGTCTGAAATCTTCTGTAGGAAGTGGTTCATTTTGCAATCCCAGCGATTATGCGATTTCGTCGTCATCCAATGTTTTCATGCCAAGCGAAAGTCGTCTTCGTTTAATACATTGCGCGCCTTGTGCCCACCGTAGTCATTTTCAGTTTCTACATTCGGGCCGTGTGACCACAGGTGGATATTTTTCATCTGTTGTTGTAGCGTCGTATGCTCGCCCGTGGTCACATTTTATATGGATTTTGCATATGCAAGCCAAATATGCGGTTTCAGGGCAAATCATACCTCGATGCGGTTGCTTCTTCCCAACATAAACAGTTATTTTTCAGGACCGCGTGGGCACGAAAAAAATTTAATAAACAGACATAAAGTTAAAGAAAAACGTGTGTAAATTAGCAAGAGAATAATCATCAAAAACCATTTTAACAAAAGTCCTGAAAAAGGAAGAATCGTTCCCACAGGTGGAATTGGTGCGGCGCTTAACTTGTTAACCAGTCACGCGCTGCTTTTTCGTCATCATTTCACTTCCATCTATGGTTTGAAAATTATTGAAGAAAGACTGGTTTCAGAAGCGATGCCTTCAAAATCACGAAATTCCTCAGCACTTTCCGCGGAAATATTCTCCATTTCATTTTTTTTTTTTAAGTTGACGATATTTTTGATTTCCAAGTAGAAAGAAAGCCGTCAATAGCAATCGACGCTTAGATTATTCCAAAATTCAAACAAATTAAAGGACTCTTCTAATATGTAGCTGAAGCAGCACATTGTGGCCATATTTAGCTTTTTGATTCTGGATTTTTTAAGTTTTTGACGATTGTCTCCTGTATAATCCGCCTCCGAGAAAAAATCGAGTCTTCTATAAGAAAGAATGGCGTTAGCCCTTAAACAAAGGGAAAGTATTGTTCGATGATGAGTTTCCCCATCATTAAATTGAATAAAGATACGTGATCGTAATGCGAACATTAATGTAAGGGCCAAAAGCAGATAATGCAACCAACGAAGCTGCTACATTAGTTTTCAGCTGTCGTAAACAAAATACATATTTCCATGGAAAATAAAAACTGTCTTCAAACAACATGAAACATCTGATTTAAATTGATTTAGCATATTATTTTAGCCTTTAGACAGCTTCATTTTCGCACAAGTGCTATTTAAAACACTATGGTTGTTTACTCTTTAACTAACATTTTGGAAAATTATTCCTGATTAGTTGATGACCTAGCAGGTGCTATTCAAAAACACAAAAGATAGATTTCGTAATGATAAATTTTCTATGTTATTCTCGAATCATGTACCTGCGAACGAAATAAATCTTATTCGAGTTTATCAAAAAGGATACGATCTTTCCTGATATCTGAGCTTTTTAAATTGAAAGTGATGGAACATAAATATATTCCATCGAATACAAGATTTGATGTAAAATGTAAATAATCATTGATACATAAAACTGAAAATCCGGCATGAACTATGCAATACAACTAACCCCATAATTTTTTTACAACGATTAAATTCACTGAATCGTTATGCATCTTAACTTTTTTTCAGAATATTCACGTTTCATTTTCAGGAAATCTTAAACTAAATGTCTTAAACATATTTAGTCTTCATTAAAAGGGGTCGTCCACAAATGATGTCACGCTTGGAGGGGGAGGCGGTTCGTACAATTGTGACAAGGGGGGAGGGGGTAACAATAAGTGGGACATCACACATTTTAGTTAAAATAAAAACATTTAAAATCAGCAGATTAAATTTTGAAATTACCAGAATTTGAGTGTATTTTTTTAATTGGAGCTAAAACAACTTTCATCTGATTTTTTTCCCCCACTGATATTCCTTTCTTTTCGAAAAAGGCATCCAGGGTAGGCTCTGAGAATATGGTAGCAGTAGAAATTCCTTCACCATTAGAAGAAAACCTCCCCCTGTCACACCCTTGAAATATCCAACAAAAGATACGTCACCCCACCTAGGTGAGTGGTAGAACTGGTAGTGGCACAAACAGGTTGATCTTATTGAGGCGTTTTTTTTTTATAATTCAATCTGTTTAAGAGTATTTTGTGTAAGTAAGATTAGATTCAAAGCAAAATATATCAAATTCCAAAATACTACTGTTTTCAATTGCTCTTTTATATTAATACTAAGGGGTTACACCCCCTGCTCGCTCCGCTCCCCAACCCCTAAGATTTACTTTGTGATTCTTTTGGAATCACTACGTGACCCCAACTCGCTCGCCGTACAGTTATGCGTTTCTGCTAGTAATAGGAAATTATAAATGCATTAATTACTTGAAAGGAAATTTAAATTATCTGAAATCGCATGAACTCCTAAAATTATTTTTTCATCAATTACTCAAATTAAAATCTTCTGGTAGCATTGAGATATATATGTAAATCCTAGAAAGACATCTGAATGCTAATATATATAATTCTAAGATGTTTAGAAATTAAAATTATTTATATCAATCTGAAATCAGTCATTTGATTCCACCAAAATTTTAAACATGCCCTATTTTCAATGAAATGTTGCTGAGTAAAGATTCCCCAAATGTATTCACACTCACTTCAATTATTATTTAGCCAAGAAAGATATAACTTTTCTTTCTGGGCAGTTATTAATGTGTTAAACCTCAGAAAATTTAAGTTATCAAGAGATGATGTAATCCATGTTACAACCTTTAACCTAAAAAAGGACCATTTGTAGAGAAACAATAATCAAAGTACACTTCTCTTGCACAAAGTATCTTGAAACATGCTCATATTAACTATTCAAAATTGAAACCATAATAGTTATATATTTTTACCTTTTTAAAATTGATAAGATCCCAAGTTTACTGATGTTATGTTGCTCAGGAAGCTTCCCCACATATATACAGACTCACTCCAGTTACAATTTAGTCAAGAAAGGTATAACATTTTTTTCTCTGGGTAGTCACTTATGTTTTTTTAAACTCAGAAAATGCGAAAAATCGAAAGATGAAATTGCCCATACCTCAATCTTTTAACTAAAAAGGACATATTAAGGAAACATTCATTCATTTGCCTAATAGAATGAAAAGCATTATCCGGAGAAAAATGGGAAAATTTTGTAACAATAGATGAAAGGTGAATCTAATTAATTGAATACAAGAAAAAAAAATTCATCATCATCAAAGAGAACAAAAAATGTTAGAACATGGTTCAAAGAATCTAAAGAAAGTTTTTCTAAGAGATTTATGATTGTGTTGCTGGTTTTTCATATAATGTCAAAATAAAAATAAAGAGAGTGAAGAAAAATTTTGAAATCAACTTCAGTTATAAGTTGCGATATTAATTTTTTTTTTTTGGGGGGGGGGGGGCTTAGGTGCGTTTCTTGAATTATATCGATATCGGAGCTGTGCTTATAAGTCTTGGAGCTCAGTGGTTATAGATCTTATGTCACTGGCATCCCAAAACACATTGCTTAGATTAGATGCTAACCTGCTCATTTTTCATTACCATTAATTTTCCTATTTTCAGGAGGACTTTTACTTTTTTGTTGTTTGTTTTTAGTGTGCCTAAGTTTCTTAATAAATTTGTTAGTTCTGGGGAAGCGCTCAGGACTGCTCGTAGTTCCATTCACTCTCTTGGAGGGAGATTTCGGGATACCGGGAGTAGGGCTGAAGAAGTGGCACCATCTGTTGAAGGATGTTAGAACCTAAGACTGGAGTTTGGTTTTCGTTCTGGAATTGGAACTGTTGGCCGGCGGTGGCTTGAGGGTAATATCTGTTGGTATTTATCCAGGAACTGTTGAATATTCGTGTGGTTTTGGCTTTAAGAATTTCTCGCAGCCTCTCCAGGAAGCTACGTGGCCGGGCTATTCGCAGTTGAAGTAAGTAGGATTTTGCATTTGATTTTTTATGTCCCTCGCAACATTTAAGACATCTGGTCGGACTTCCACAGACAGCTGAACATTAGTGGAAATGTTGTAACTCATGAATCAGCAGTCCCTGCGTGATTATTAACACAATATCCAGTAGCGCCATCTATTGATGGGTTACATAACCAAATACATCACATTCCCTTCTTTTAAAATGAAGATACAGTATATAATTTTTAAAAGGTTAAAATAAGCATGAAATGTTTAACATTAATATAAAAAGCTCAATATTTAACGTTTGTCAATAATATTCTATATACCGGGTCGGTCTATTGATTATCCTTGTGGGCCTCCTCACCACAGGTTGTGTGCTCGAATCTCCACTTACCTGGTCGTCAGTCCCATCCTTCTGGTGAGGGTCACTATCACTTGCATTAGGACAAATACTTCACAGTCCTTGCATGAGTCATACTAATTGGTATTGAGGTGTCTTCACGAATTTGGATTTTATTGCGTCTGTGCCGTCAATCGACGGTCAATCGTCTGCGTCTTCTATCTGGGATTTTGTCCAACTTGAGCTGATATGCTTCTGAAAAAAAGCATGCCTAACACATCCTGATTGCCCATAAACTGGAAGCTGAGGACTCTGCATGCAGTTTGCTAAGCCATGTTTCATGACTTTCTAGGAGCTGCGGTAAGTGCCGCTGTGATGCAGCATGTGCTGTTACGCGACGAGGCTAAATTCCATACCTTAGTATGTTAATTTTTTTTCTTTGTCAAGTCTAAGATGTATTCTATAGATATTCGCAGTATTGAACAGTTCAAAAACAAACTTAAAGCCACATAATCTGAAATTACGCTAAGCATGTTGGAGGGAGCATTTCGTTCTACCCTGGAGAATATGCATAAATATGTTGAGTTACACTGAAATGTGCTGAATTTGTGATCTCTAGTGAACGTGCATTACCTTAATATGGTGTATTGGAAAATAAAATCTGTGCATTCAGGAAATGTGTATATATATATATATATATATATATATATTAGTGACCCTATATTAAACATAATACTTCGACGACGAGAAGGAAAGAAAACTGAAAAAGAATTTCAAGCAATAATTTCATAAGATTTCGAGAATCCTCATGAATCTGAAAAAATGCAGACAAACAAATAATTAAATTTCTCTATTTCATTCTTCCTTTCCTGGATAAAAATAAGGAAATTAGTGAGGTAAAATTCGTTTATTTCCTCCCGAGCCTTGATCTGTGTTAATATTTTTAGTTAATAATTTTAGCGAAAAAATCTTGCATTATGCTTTGCTTTTTTGTGAAAGTACAACATTTTCATCCAAGAAGTGAAGAAAGCACGTTTCAACCCCTTGTCAATATCGCCCGTTGGGATTCCCGAACTGACTTTCGGCAGATGATATATTAGTGTCCGAACAGATTTCGTTTTCTTTAATACCTAATAGGAATTTAATACCCAGTTCACTATTTCCATAAAAGATGGTGATTATTTTCTATTTCATTAGAGGGAAAAGTATTTCCTTCTTCGGATTAATACCGATTTCACTACTTTTACAATAGATGGCGATACTGGTCCAACAATTTTTCTTTATTCGCATTCGTTGTCGATTTTCGCAAATATTATCCCAAATAGTTTAAATTTTGGATCAGTTTATACAGTATTTTGCTTCAAAATTTGGTTTATTTTGTTGTAATGGAATAAAATGACAGTAATCCAATTTTTTACATACATGTCAACATATTAAATATAGTAGTAGTTAAAATTTTAAAATAGTAGTATTTAAAATTTTATTCTTTACAAAATATTCACTTTTGAACATTTATATTGATATAAGGAACCAAATTAAATATGAAAGTCGAAAAAAAGTCAGTTTTTGAAGCATTTTTCTGAATATATATGCCACAGTTGAGGGGGTAATTTGGAACCTAGTGTTTCCTTATTGAGCATGAGAAAATGATAAATAAATAAATAAATAAATAAATAAATAAAGACGTTTATTCGTCAAGGAATTTCAAATCTCGGCAACAGAACGATTTTCAGAAAGATGGTGCTTGGAACTGGAGCAACAAAGAATTTACTTCTCTATTTAAATGCGTATGTGTAATATAATTTTGAAAATATTCAAATTTGATAACTTTTATGACTATGATCAGTACGATTTCAATTAGTTTGTTTAATTACTTTATTTTATACTAGGGTATTATGCTACATTAGTGTCTCGTTTTGAAGCTTGGCGAGAGCTATTTCGCGACGGACCTCTTAATTCTCAACAGTGACTGGACACCAGAGCCGTCGCCCCACTCTCCAAACTTCACATCCACGTGAGGATACTACTCTCTATCATAAACAGCATGCATAGACCGTTAGTCTACTTGTTCAGTAATAGCAGGGCCGGCCCGAACAAAAGGCGGGGCCTTGTGCAGAGTTGATTTGCGGGACCTTGAAACAAATTTCTTGCAATAAAATAATGTATTGATTTTGTTATTTATTACATTGCACAAATTGTTATATTAAGGACTGCTACGTATCTAAATTATTTTTATAAAGTTAACATTTCAATCATATTCAAAATCGTTCACAAATCAAATAACAAAAATAATTGCTTCATAAACTCATAAAATACAATTTGGAATGCGTCGAATAAGGTAACAATATGTTATTTTTATTTCATTTTCTTACATTCATTATAGCAAATTCGTTGATAATATAATCGAAATTTAATTTTATAACTATTTCGGATTCGACCGATATCATGGCTAAGAAAATGAACCGTTCTTAACAGATACTAAATCTCAAGTAATTTGTTTATTATTTTCAATCATGAGAAAGATATTTCTGCAGATACATTTGTAATTGTTAAGGTAAATATATTTTTCGGAACAGTCACAAAATTTGGACACAATTTTTAATAAAAAAAATATTTGGTTTTGAAACTGAGAACGGAGGAAACCGAAGCTTGTATTGCCTATAGGCCCTACAGGGCTTAAATCGGCCCTATTTGCATGTTTACGTCACTTTCAGAGTCATCTACATTAACATATCTTAAAATAACAAACAATTGTTCTTGATGGCTCAAGCCTGGAGTGGAATCTAATAAAATTGTGAAATGCTTAGCTTTCTTAACTAAATTTGTTGTTTCCTTTTTAACTAAAGCCATTTTATAGCCACTATTCATACACAAACACATTTTAAAAGTTGTGTTTCTAAAAAAGTTGTTTAACTATTTTTTCATATTCTCTGTCAATAATGTTTCGCAGTTTGAAAATATAATATATAAATTTGTAGCAGTTTGTGCGTAGCTTGTAAGATATTCTAATCTTTCATGACTTTAAACTTAAGGAACCCAATCTTTTCTCAGATTGGTCGACGTAAAATGTGCACAAATTGCATAATTATATTAAAATCTATGTATATTTCGATTTTAAAAAAAAAGAAAGCATTTTCATTTTACAAAATCAGTCAGCGGCGCGGGGCCTAGTGCGGTCGAACCGTTCGCACCCCCTCCGGCCGGCCCTGATCAAGAGTGTGGCAGTCTCGGGTTTGTGAATATCAGGAACACGGATCCGTGACCCTTTTCTGCCGAAAGTCCAATTTATATATGGACGTGTCAATTTAAATGGACATCATTCGTTAGTTAAACGTTTTCACTTTGGTGTGATGTAAAAGCTTTGAAAGTGCGGTGCCGGCGCAGGCACCGTTCTCGTCACTTGACCCTGAGTTCAAAAATTTATTAGGTATTATTAATTTTAACGACTTTTTGAATCCAATCATTAACAGTAGCTTATCTCCTTACACATTCCCGAAAAAAATGTTAATCCCATTATAAAAAATAAATAAGCTATGCAGTAGATGCATAATTATTTCAAAACATGATTTTTATTTCAGTTATCATGAAGTAAATTAAGTAGGTACAGTGAAACCCCGGCTAACCGAAACCTTGGAATCGCAAATCCAAAAAAACATGTACTGTACTGCGCGAAAATAAACGTGAAAACGAGACTTTTTTTTTGCAACGATGCCCCCATTTTTTTTCATTTACGCCACCCGAAGAAAGTCAGTGTTTAATTTTAGAATGCTGAAATTAAAGTTAATGGGTATTAACAATATTAGTTACGATATTGTTTTCTGTGAATGCCAGTCGCATTGGGCCCGACAGAGGGTTACCTTTAATAAACGTAAGTGTAGCCTATAAAGACAGTTTTGAATTTATTTTACTCTCAAAGCATTTCATAATTACATACTGTAATTAGATACAAAATAGTAATAGATGTTTATGGCTTAACCGAAAAAAATCCTCACCCGAAACGGTTCCCTCCATTTTTTCGGTTCTACTGTATTATAAATTCATAAGGTTTCTGTCGAGAGTATTTATTAATTTTTGATTTCATTGATAATGTAGTTTTGAGCTTATTTTATTTACCATAAATATATCATTCATTATTCTAAATAGTATCCTGGGTAAAATAAAGAATTACTTTATTATTTCCTAGCACATGTGTGTGAAAGGGTATTGCAATCATCCAAAATTTCGATGTCAAGGTTTTGAAACTCTTGGGTTCCTGCCTACAGAGGGTAAAGAATAGAATTGGAATTATTTTTGTGTGGATATCCGTGTGTATGTGAACATGGTATTTCAAACACAGAGCGAGTTGGATAGATGAAATTTACCACGTGGTTATTGATTGCAAAAACTGCGGTAGAAATTGCGGATCAGATTTTGAACAAAATTTATAAGCAGGAAGATTTTCATAAGCATATATTTTTTTTTGTTTACTATTCTGTGAAGCTAAATAGATAGCGCATTCCATATACGAAGATATTTTAAATACTCTTTTATCCTGTAAAGTCCAAGGAATATATTGCATACATTTTAATGTTTAAAATTTTCTGCCTGTATGTTCCCACTGATATTCAACAAAAGATATAGATGCCTCTTATATAGATTCACTTCAGATTTTTTTTGTAGTAGGTGAATAATCGCCTTGTTTGTTGAGGTATTTATCTTACGAGTAAATCAATGAATCTACGCCTTGGTTTAGAAAGATCCGTCCTGACGATGAAAGCAGTTGTTGATGGCTTTTTGAATGCCATCATCTTAGTGAAAATGTTGAGTTCAAAGATGCGTTTTAAGCTTGGGGCATAAATGAATGTCTGAAAGGAGCAAATCATGACTATAGGGAGGATGTGGCAGGTATTTCGATAAATGATGAAGTGTCAATCGTCTTTTTTTTTGTTTTATGGCTAAATGAAGATCATCAACACGACTCGCTGAATTACAAGCTCTTTCCTCTCCAAAACGGTGATCCTTCCATTTTAAAAATTACGACAGCATTTTCTTACATTTCTACAATCATAACAAGAGTATCATATAGTGCAATAATTTCACGATGAATTTCAAACGACGGTATTTCTTTAGGACACAAAAACGAGATACTGATCGTACTTCTTCCACGGACCATTTGCTCGGTCTTTCGTCATTTTAAATAGATACCAAATGCGTACGCATTGATTGTTCTATACAAAATAAATAACATGAACTTTAACTTCTGTGAAACACTATCGCCATCTATTTACGATGATATAAGCAATACATTTCATGGAAAAAAAATAGGGAACCTTACTTTCTGATATATCATCGTACAAACCAGAACATTTATCAACAATCATCAATCAGCTATCGTCTTATTTTTGTCCAATATTTTGCCGGTAGCCAAAAAAAAAAAAAAAAAAAAGTCGTGTACGCAGATTTTATTAAATATAGATAAATGGAAAAATTACCATGAATTATTTTTTTTTAAAGCTTTGCCAAAAAAAAAGTAACCTCTAATCCGAAACTTTGTAATACGATGTCTTAATTCATTTGTTGTTTTAATTCTGTTCGTCCTTTTAAATAGATACCAAATGCGTACGCATTGATTGTTCTAGACAGAATAAATAAGAAGAACTCCTGTGAAACACTATCGCCATCTATTCACGATGATATAAGCAATACATTTCATGGAAAAAAATTGGGAACCTTACTTTCTGATATATCATGGTATAAACCAGAGAATTCATCAACAATTATCAATCAACTGTCATCTCATTTTCGTCCAATATTTTGCAGATAGACAGAAAAAAAGAAGTCGCGTACGCAAATTTTATTAAACATAGAATAAATGGAAACGTACCATGAATTAATTTTTTTTAA
>BGPR01000406.1:466947-500343 GCA_013235015.1 Araneus ventricosus
TTCTTTTCAGGAGTTTGATTAATATATGTGGTATATGTTGATTGGCAGAATAAACAGATAAAACAATAACATTGAATGTAAAAACAATATTCAATAGGAAGAAAAATAAAATAAGAAATATACAAAGCATCTGGAGTGTGCAAATGCTGCAAGCAACCAAGATAACAATGAAAATGCAGAAAACATCCAAATAAAATGAATGAAATTCTAAAGAAATTAACATTGAACAAGTATGAATAATTTTTCAATACTGGAATGCTTCGGGGTCACACGAGATACTAGGAAAATTCCTTTTGGTAATTTTTCTTGACTATTGTCTGAATCTCAAACAGAACAGTATTCCAGTTGTTTTTTATTTTGAATCCACGCAAATGAGCGACTCCTTGATAAAGTTCATCTGGGGATTCTTTAAAATTATTCATACTTGTTTAATCTTAATTTCTTCGTTTTTTTTATTGGAAAAAGTTTCATTGCTCTTATTCATCGAATTTGAAAGCATCTCTGAATTCTTTTAAAAGTTAACTCAGTTTTAATAAATTTCTTCTTTAATTCACATTTAAAATTTCATATAAATTATAATTATTTTTAAAAAAAATCAAGATATTTAAATTTAATTAGCTTATTATTTAATAAACAATAATGGTACTTCTGTCTATTTCATTTAACCATATCACTTAAATATCATGAATAGTTACGTTGCGATTGCTTAGCTTTTATATAAATGAATTTTAAACCATTTTGTAGAGAATATGTCTGAACTTTTATTTGAATTAAAAAAAAAAAAAACTTTCTACACTTTTTACAGGCACAAAAACGATTAAGATCTCTGGATCTGTTTGGCAGAGCACATACTATGCAGATTCACGTAAGTATATTTTTTTATTCCTTACCATAGACTTTAACAGAGCTGTCAAACAGTACGTGGTCTCTGTACAGCATGCAGAGACCACGTACTTGTTAAGCAGTAGCCAGAAAGCCTACCGCGGCGTATTTCGCGCCGATTAGCAGAAGAACGTGTGAATTTCTTATTTTCTAATACCACAAACGTAGCTTTTGCTTAGAATAAATAACAGCTCAAATAATTATTAATAAATAAATTTTTCATAACGTGCTTTTATTCTTGTACTAAAAAGTAGAAAATAATTTATATTGAAAATGTGAAGGTCAAAACAAAAACTGTAAAAGAATGATGAGCTCATTGAAACTCTCCAAGCAATTTAGAATTTTAATATATATATATATTATTATTATAACATTTTTATAATATTTTTTAATTCTTAGTGAATCTCTCGTAATTTCTTTCTTATGGTAGTCATTATGACTTTATTTCCTTATCGTATTGATTTCAATGGCTTACACTTTTAAGGTTTTGGTTTTGACTACCAGATTTTTGAAAAAAAAATATTTTCTACTTTTCAGTACGCTAACAAAAGTCTGATTTTAAACGTTTTCTTTTTATTATTTCATAATTTCTATAGTCTTAATCATCTCTTTAATATATTTTATAATTCATTATTATAAATATTATGGAATCTTAGGTCCCTCAAATTCATTATCAGATGGTACCTTTCAGGTGGAATAAAATTTTAGTTAGAAAGAACTAGTCTATGTATCGACTATTTATTGACGAAAATACTGAAATATTATATTTCCATCGAAAACACACATCTGTACAAAATTCCAGAACTCTAGTGCAACAGGATGTGAGTGAAAATATCGATTACAAATTTCCATCTCTGCAAACATGAAATTTGCAGACTTGAAAGAAGTTAGGTTAAACAAAGCGTATCACAATACGTCTAACCGTCCAACAAACTCAAAAAGTTTTTTAAGTGTTCTCTTTAAGCTTTTGGCTGTATAGATATTATTATAGTTAGGAGTTCGAGCTTTCTACTTTTCTAGGGCTGCCGTGGCTTTGTGGTGCGGTCTCGGTCTTGGATTCAGGGGATCAGCACCATTCAACGAACGAACCAGCGTGAGGATGGTACACATTATATCTGCCGTTGGAGGTCAAATGTACTCATGTTGGTGTGGCGTGGAAGTTTAGAAAGTGTGGTGTCAACTCAAATATCGACCTCGTCCTCTGCCCACAGATTAAAATAATGAGACATATCCCAAAATAGCCTTTTTGTTGCTTCTAATCGTTAATCTAACTAAATTAAGCTAAACTAAAGTCTTAAGATTATCCTAGTCTAGCCTTTTGATTTACTAACCAATCAATAATACATCTACCCTTTTGTGGTCTGTTTGCGAGGATTATGCTCTCATAGTTGAGGATTATGCTGCGTAGAAGAATGTGCACCTGATCACCGAGTGACTTATTCTCTTTTAACTCTTTATGTACTATATTAATTTTCCAGCAAATTTTTTATTGTATTTTTGTATCATTAGATATGGAAAGGTTTCGAAATTTAGATCACCTAAATATTTTTTAATATACAGCGATAGAGAAGTAATTTTAATAAAAAAGATGGATTAGGTTCAAAGCAATGCAATTAATTAAAAAAAAACTTTGAAGTAGGAAAAACATAGTATAAAAACTATGTCTTCAGTACAGTTGAGAAAACTGATATCCTAAATTGAACTATTGATTTCCTAAACTGGCTAAACTTTAGGCATAATTAAAGCTAAAGTATTCTTTGCAGTGGAGGCGACTAGGGGGAGGGACGAGGGAGGCTGTTGCCCATCCACTTTTTAAGGAGAAAATTACATTTTTACATCGTTTTAACTTCCTAAAACTAGGAATCATAAAAAAAAAAAATAGTGTCCGGAAAAATTTTGTAACTAAATTTTTAAAATTTGTTATCTACCCCCCCCACACACACTCCTCGGTACTTTTAGGTGTCATAAATTTCTTGCCCCCAACCGCCACCACTGATTCTTTGATTCTCAAATTTACACTAGCACGCAATGCATGAACCCAAGTATGACATTCTATACAGTGCATCAGTTCTTTTTCTTCATTTGCTCCCTCACATATGACGTAAAACTACACAGCCCTAGTTTTTGTTCTCTTTGAACCAACATTTTATGCCTTTGAAGTCCTTTTTCGCTTTTGCGTGTTCCACTTCCAATTTATGAGGACTATTAGTTTTCATAATTACCTTCTGGGTTCTTCTATTTAAAGTAAATAGTCCAATTGAGGCAACTGTTAGTGACCCAATCTAATTAACTTTTGGACAAAAACAACAACAAAAAAACTCTCCAAAGTTTATTTTTAAATTATGGTGCTAAAATTATTTTAATAAATTGTATCCAAACAAATATCCTATCTGAGGATATAATATCATTTTTTTCTTACTTTAAAATAAATAATTGCCAAAACATGAGAAAAAGAAATATTTAAATACGATTTCTTTTTCACCTTATCAATATTGAAAAATAAAGCATTAACTTCAAAATTGTTTTGAGCTTTCCTGTTCACTAAAAATTGTTTTTGATTATTTGCTACAAAATTTTACTATTTGCTTTTAACAGTCAATGAAGATTTAAATTCACTGTTCTAAATGGCGCATGGCTGCCTTCATATTCCAAGCCATGAACACGTATTTTAGTTGCCACTCACAATGTTTAAATAAGTTTTGAATCACCTCTTTAGCAAGTATTAATAACTTATGAAAAAATTTAGCCTTTCTATGGTTTTTAAAAATCGTTTAGTTCAATTACGATTCTCATTTTAATTTTAAAAAGTTTGAGACTATAAAAGAATTTTATATATTATAATATTTTCTTTTTAAGTATATTTATCATTAAAAATGTTAGACATGAAAATAATTTTATACTGAGAAACGCTGGGTATATCAGCTGATTGTACTATAAAACTTCAAAATAAACAGTACAATTCACACATCTAACATGTTCAAAATTTGTTCAAAAGTCAGAAAAACTGCATTGCATTTTTTCATTGAATAGAATAAGTAAGTAAAGCCCTCGAGTGCATTGCGGGTCTAAAAAGTATTCACTTTTTATCACTGACGACATAAGGTAAGGACGCATTTAACTGACGTATACAATTCAGGAATACAGTTTTTTTTTTTTGACAATACAGTAGAGTCTCCCTACAACGAAGTCTCCCTGCAGCGAATTTCTCCCTATAACGAAATTTTTAATCGGAATGTTAAATAACATTCAAAATATTCTCCATATAACGAAGTGATTGTCTCCCTATAACGAATTTTTTCAGACCTTTATATTTTCGATTTTTGTCATTTTTGAAGAAAGTTGCTAATGTCTGTGCAAACAAATGTCTGTGCTTGCTAATGTCTGTGCTTGTTTCTGGAACCACTCGCATTGTTCATTCCAGCGATAACACATAACAATAGAATGCTATGTGAAGGGTAATGCAGTTGTGGGGACCTGGGTTTCTACAGAGGGAGCAACATTTCTACGTGTCAAGAATCCAAGAATCGGGGTGGAGCGGGGATAGAAACAGAAAATGGATGCGACAATACGCATTTTATGTTTATCCTTACTAGTACATATTATTCTCTAAATTGGTGAATTGTCTTCACTTATGAGCATTTTATTTATACAATAAAAATTAGTAAAATTTGAACAAATTTATAAAAAATATTACTTCATTTTTAATTGAAGGTCATAATTAAATATTTTTGAATTTATCGCACATACTAAAAGGTTTGTAACATTTACTTAAATAACTGCAAAAATCTCTAATCTTCGTATAACGAAATTTTCTCTATAGCGAATTTTTCAACTGGAACCAAGCGATTTCGTTATAAGGAGATTCTACTGTATTTAGTTCTAGCGTCGAAGTAACCAAAATAAATTCGGATTATAGATGGATTTTTAACATTATATTAAAAGAATGAAGGGATCAGAGAAATATGAAATACTGACGGATTCGAATTAAAAACGTTTGAAAAAGCAAAGTGTAAAACTTTGTACTCCCATGTAGTACAAAGATAAGTGTTCCCAAGCTTATATTTAGCTAGGTGGTCGTTAATAACGTTTCTTTTGCTTGATAAACATAACATTATATGATAACATGTTAAAGTCCTTTACAATTTTGTGTATGTTATCATTTTATGATCAGCAATGTGCGGCGTAGACACCTATCGGAAGACCGACGTGAAAACTGGAAATATAACTGTACAAGTTTCCTCTGAATCGGCCAGTTCCATGCAACTGTGCGTGGTTGAAGTTTTTACCAAAGATGGTGAGTAAATATTTCTTCTGATTTATTAATGTTCGTGCGACGGATGTTTTTAAGTAAAGTGTGTTCGTGAACAAGCGAAAATTTCAAGCCCGCGTGAGATTCTTTTTTACACAGGGCAATCGCTGACTGCAGTAGGAGGTCACGTGATCCCGATAAGTGAGTAATCCCCGTGAGTAATTAAGTCGATGAGTAAGTGTTGTAGACAAAATTTTGAGTATTGTAGTAAAGTATTGTAGGCAAATAAAAAAAAAATAGAGAGTACAGACGTGAATAATCGTATTTTATGTTGTTTGCGTCTATATGTTTAATAATAAAATATAACTTTCTAAATTTTTATACATTCCTTCGGTCCTATTAATCATATTTATTAAGAGCAGAGTGAAGACTAAACAAAATGGAGGATTTCTGCCTTATGCACTTCTTCAGGGACCAAACACAAAGCAGATAATCAAAACAGGACTTTTTTCTGTTTAGGTATTTGACATCGTCAAAAATTAACACCCAATAGGCCCAAAAAGTCCCACAGAAGAAAAGAAGAAGAAAAAAGAACATCCTTAAAAATTAAAATAACTTGAATAATAAGAAGAAAGTTTTTCAGCCCTACCTCGCTTATGTCAAGAATACCCCCAAAAAAGCGAGTGCAGAAAAACAAGGAGAGAGAAAGAGTTAATAAGAGTAAAGCGCCATCTATTGAAACCAAATAAAAAACAAAAAGGATATTACTATCCATTCTCTAAAATATTAATTATCTATAGTTATTTTATCATTGTAATATTATTATATTATTCTTTTTCATTCTATTATACTTCAAATCCATTAATTTATAGTCATTCCATTTTATTTTATACCTATTATTTTATCTTTTGCATTCAATTAAATTTCCATTCCATTAACAGTTATAATTATCAAAATTTACCAAAGATATTAACTATAAATTAATAAGTAAAAATTAATTAAAACTTAATTAAAAACTCTTAGTATTATATAGAACGGCGCATATGCAACTATTTCTAATATAACAAAGAAACAAATAATAGAAATATAAATTAAAATGTAAAAATTATAAATAAGAAACAGAAGATTAACCAAAAAACGATAACAATACACCTTTCTGCGTGCTCAACGCAACAGCATCAAGTGATTGCATCGACAAAAGAATTACAACAATTAATATTTAAAACACATAAAATACAGTGCACTCCCGATTATAAGGGTTAATCACCGGGAGCGATCGCACGGACAATAGAAAAACACCGATAATCCGAAAACTCCTTTTTATTAAAGAAAAAAATCAAAAATATAAAAATTACTTACATTTACATCAAACTAGGAATTTTTCTTTTAACATTAACTGCTTAAAAAAATCTATAATGCGTCTTTGCTTCTGCTGTTTGTTCATCTCTTGTCGTATATCGACACATATTTTACGAACCGCAGTAATGTCACCGTAATGAAATCCTCTTTGTCCCATATAATCTAACAAAGTTTCCACAGATTGTAGAGCAGCAAAATGAGAAATTGTATTTCCCTCATTTAGTACATCTTCTGCATCAGTACTAGCTGATTCTCCATTAACAAGTTTTGAAGGATTTCTAATTTTTTGTTTAACATTTATAATGTTCCGTTTTCGTTTCATACCACTCATTTTTACCAGTAAAAATTTCACGCTACTAACTGACGATAAACAAGACGTAAAAAAGAAAGGAAGACATGCGAAAGTGAAAGAAAACGAAAAAGTTAAAGAATGTCGTGTCAGGAAGAAGCGCGTTCGTACGAGAAAGAGCTAGCAGGAAGTGTATAATTAATTTCTTGGAAAATTAGGGGTTGAACCGGTAGACATTGCACGTGTAGGAAGAAGAAAAAAAATCTATTCTTTAGCCTCCGTCGTCACGGCTCACTAGTTTCAAGGAATGAATCTCTGTATCGTACATCAACATCCATTTTACATGCATGATAAGCGTGAAAATGTTTCTCTTTAATTTTTTTTTGTGAGTCCGGAATGAGCACAGATAATCCGAGGCACGGATAATGAAGAGTATACTGTAGAACCATCACATAAAATAGAATTTAGAATGTAAAAGAGATTATTCAAAATGGAAGGAATGGAAAAGAATTCGAATGACCAACTTCTTCGAAGACCACTAGCCATAGGAGTTCTAAAATGGACAAGATTTTCTGTCAAGGGTAAGATTAAAAATCAAAAGCATGCCCTTTGTGGCCTGAATTTTGTCCAACCGCAAAAAGAGAAACATTTTGAAAAATCAAGAGGCAAAAACTCTAAATAAAATCCAAAAGAAACTGGAGTTAGTAAAATAATTTGCCCCCTCTGCCGATATTATGATATAAACAGGAGACGCCAGGCGCGAAATGACAATGAGAATAGAAAGTACTGGAAGCTAGCAACTAGCTCCATCTTTGAAGAAAAATTCCAAGTAATTAATCAGAAGAAAAAAACTAATATTAAGACAGTTATGGCAAATAAAATAAAATTAAAATAAGCTATTAATAAAGAAATATGAAAAACTTTTTATACTTATTTGAAAAAAACTATTAACTTTAATGAAAGAATCTGGGAATCCGTTGTCTATAAGAATATTCTTTAAATTATCTAAAGCTTTAACAAAATGTGAATGGTTAATACAAATGCTATTAATTCTATTGATATGAGAAAAAATAGAATTCTTTAAAATTTTATAATGAAGATTTGCATGAAAATTACAAAGTGTAATAGCCTTTAATTTAAATTCATTTCTTTTAACAAATATACCAAAAGAGACTCCTGAATTAAGTATTTCAATTTCCATATCTAGAAAGTTGCATTTGTTTATTTCATTATTAGTTTTGTTTAATTTAAGCAATTCTGGATAGCAGTTATAAATGGATTTAAAATTATCATAATTAAACAATAAAAGGGCATCAATATAACGGAAACCAATATAAGTTCATTTTTAATTAAGTCTCTCTCATATGAGTGAAGAAAAATATTGGCTAATGCACTAGAAAAACTACATCCCATAGGAATACCAAAAACCTGCTTATAGTAGTCAACTCCATTAAAGAGATAATTTTCACATATATTAACTCTGCATATTTCAAGCCATTTATTTTTATCAATTAAATCAGTGTTTAGGTATAAATCATATATATTTGAGCATAAATCAATAAGTTTATTGTGTGGGAGGTTAGTAGAAAGATTTTCAAAATCAAATGTGTTAATGTTATAAATTTTATTTTCTTTGAGAAAGTTTAGAATTTTAGTGTTGTTATCTATAATAAAGTTCTCTTCTTTGCAGGAATGGCGCTAGAGTTTGCCCGACGGGGGGGCCGATTTGCCCGACAGGGGGGCACGATCTCCCCGACAGGGGGGATGAGTGTAATGAAATTGGTCTCAAATTTTCGCCAGATTATTATTTATCAACTACGATTGAATACCCCGTACAAAAATTTTCCCCGACGGAGGGGCACAGCATCCCCGACAGGGGGACCCTGGCCCCCCCGGTCCCCCCTCTGGCGCCACCCCTGCTTCTTTGATTTTTTTTAAGAATAATTTTTAGAAATTTAAAGAAAAATTTACTAAGATGATAGTTGTAACTTCCACTGCTGCAAGTGACAAATCTGAATTTTAGTGGATTTTTATGAAATTTAATAGTAGGAAAATGGTAAAGATAATTTAGATTACTGATTTTAATTTTGATTTACTTATCTAATTCTTTTTTTTCCAAATTTAATTATTTGATATGTTTTATTTGAATTATATTCTTTAAGTAGAGTTTCTTTGAAGTGTAATTTACCCATTAAGCAAAAATTATTTCCTGCCTTATCAACTGTGGTTATAATAAATTTATCTTTAATGTATTCAATTTATTTTTTAAGATGCTTGCTGAAGAAAATACCTCTATTAATATTAGTGTTATTATTTTTATAAATTCTGTTTTTTGTTTCCAATAAGATATGCTGTTTCCATTCTCCAAATCCCTCAATTGGCCAATGATATTTCCTGGTAATTTTTGTAATGGAAATATCCAAATCTCTATTAATGGAATTGATCACCCTTAATTGACTGACTTTATTTCTTAACCTAAATTTAGTTCCCTTAAACATAATGTCTCTAAGAAATTTAGATTTAACTATATTCAAATTACCAGTGATTATATGTCCTTTATCTATATCAATATATTCCTTGAGATCTGTTTCGTTACAATAACAGTGTGAATTGTTTATCTCATTTCAATTTTTACAAAAATAATTATAGTTACAAATATGCTTTTTGAGTGTCCTAGAAAATTTAAATGCAGTTGAAATAACAGAGATATCTTTAACTGGAAAGAATTTATTATTATCATGAATAATTTCAGGTAACTTTAATTTTTCGAAGAATATATCAAGAAAATTAAAAACACAATATTCTTTTTTCTCAATTTTGTTAACCCTAAATAGAAGTCTATTGTTAGTAATTCCCAGTTTAAACTTTATCAGATCTAAAAAAACATTCTTTATGTTAAAGTCATGAAATTTTAATTCCTCAAATTTGTTATTAAGAAGCCATTTAATTCTATTATTTCTAAGTTTAAAAAAAATATTTTTAATTTTATCAATATTATCCAAGTTGTGGTTAAGATTACATAATTCCTGAATTTCATCCATTACAATAACCAACTTTCCACCTTTACCACTTCTTCTTTTTGATCTAAATTTCTTATTGTTTGTTGCGTTTAAAAAACCTTTAAAAATGTTAAATTTATTATAAATACAAATTTTGTTAAATTCACTATATCCCTCACCATTTAATTTGCTGTTAAGTCCATATGGGAAGAGAGTTTTTAGGCTGCAATTGAATAAATTCTCTAGATCAAGTCTTTTATGAAGATCTACAATATTATCCTCTAGTATGTAAATAACTATGTTTTCGAAACTGTGTTCCTGGAAATGAATAAACTCATAATCATGTGAATTATTATTTCTAAAATTCTTAATTGCTGATCTATGCCCATTAATTCTAATACTTAATTCTGTACAAGTTTGTCCAATATATTTAAGATTATTAATAGCTTATTTTAATTTAATTTTATTTGTCATAACTGTCTTAATATTAGTTTTTTTTCTTCTGATTAATTAGTTGGAATTTTTCTTCATAGATGGAGCTAGTTGCTAGCTTCCAGTACTTTCTATTCTCATTGTCATTTCGCGTCTGGCGTCTCCTGTTTACATCATAATATCGGCAGAGAGGGCAAATTATTTTGCTAACTCTAGTTTCTTTTGGATTTTATTTAGGATTTTTGCCTCTTGATTTTTCAAAATGTTTCTCTTTTTGCGGTTGGACAAAATTCAGGCCACAAAGGGTATACTTGTGATTTATGATCTTACCCTTGACAGAAAATTTTGTCCATTTTAGAACTCCTATGGCTAGTGGTCTTCGAAGAAGTTGGTCATTCGAGTTCTTTTCCATTCCTTCCATTTTGAATAATCTCTTTTACATTCTAAATTCTATTTTATGTGATGCTTCTATTTTATGTGTTTTAAATATTAATTGTTGTAATTCTTTTGTTGATGCAATCACTTGATGCTGTTGCGTTGAGCACGCAAAAAGGTGTATTGTCATCGTTTTTTGTTTAAATCTTCTGTTTCTTATTTATAATTTTTACATTTTAATTTATATTTCCATCCCATTAATCCATTTTCATTCCTTTTTATTTTACACCGTCCAATCACTTTCATTTATCTTCATTCATTGTTTAACTTTTTTTAATTAGTTTTATTTATTTTATATTTTATTTTTTATTTAATTTGTATTTTTATTTTATTTTTTATTCTATTTTTTATATTATTATTTTTTGAAATTATTTGAATTTTCTCTAATTAAGGCATTAATATTGCAGTAATTCTTAGGAAAATTATTCCGTTTAAGGTATTTAATTAAATTTTCAGTTTCTTTGGAAAAAGAATCCTGTTGTTACAAATTCTTTTAATTCTAGAAAAGTGAGCAAAAATTATGTTTTTTAGGCCTTTTTATATATGATGGAATGAAAATGACTGATAAAATTAATTTTTAATTTAAAATCCTCTCTCCTGTCGTAAATCCCAACCAGAACCTCACCTCCGGAAACATCCATATCCAAAAAATTGCAACACAAATTATTAAGGTTGGTCATGTTTAAATTAAGTTTTGCAGGATAACATTTTGTAACAAAACTATAATCGTCAGTGTTAATTAAAAGTAAATCCTCGATGAATCTAAAAACGTGGATTAAATTATTTTTTATAACTTTACTCTCGTAGAATTGGAGAAAAACATTAGCAAGGGCACTTGAAAATTTTGTACCCATAGGAATACCTTTAATCTGTTTATAAAAGCAAATTCCATTAAAAAGATAGTTCCCCAAAATATTGAATTTGCATAAGCTCATCCAGTCCTTTTTCTTAATAATTTCGCTGCCGAGGTAGCTCTCATATACAGAGGAACATACCCAAAGAGGTTTTTCATGTGGAATGCTGGTAAACAAATTTTCAAAAGCAAAAGTATAAATGTTATAGCTAGTGTTGTTTTTTATAAACTCTAAAATTTCTTGGTTATTATCAATTATAAAATTTTCTTCCTCCCATTTTGCCTAAAATAATTTTAAGCAGTTGAAAGAAATAATTTCCGTAAAAGTGGTTGTAGCTTTTAGTGCTACAAGTAACATATCTGAATTTAGCCGGTTTCTTGAGAAATTTGGCAGCTGGGAACAACCTAGATAGCAATCTTGCTCTTCAAGTTTGCAGCAAGTTTGACACAGCAAGAGTGCAAGTTTGAAACAAGTTATTGCAAAGGACGAAGTCACCACGTGTCAAACTATAACAAAAACAGAGTACGCAGACGAACCTTGGATTCGAGCTCCCGACAACTCGCATCCTAACCTGTCGCCTTGGCCACTCAGTCGGCGGGACGTCGGTTGCGGAACACAGATTGCGCTAACATATCGTGCATCTACACTTTTTATTTTAAATTGTCATCTTGATTTCGTTAATTTTTTAAATTTTGAGTTGAGAATATGATTTGAAATCAAAGAGAGATCGATTTTCGCTAATAACTACGTTTTTCTAGTGGAATAAATTATGAAATCAAGGTTCAAAAGTAATTACTTTTAAAAATATGGGACACAAAGTAAGTTATTATTTTTCAACAAACATTGACTGTTTTTTAAGTTTAATTTAAACATTAAGAAAAA
Organism: Araneus ventricosus; assembly: GCA_013235015.1. Classification (NCBI taxonomy): domain Eukaryota; kingdom Metazoa; phylum Arthropoda; class Arachnida; order Araneae; family Araneidae; genus Araneus; species Araneus ventricosus. The sequence goes on from BGPR01000406.1 coordinate 479,329, forward strand.
GGCGATATATAGTTTTCTTTAAAGTGCGAGTTCTATATTTAGTAAAAAAATAGAGAATTTTCAAAAGTAATTTTTTTATATTATTTCTAGTTAGTTTTTTTCAAATTATCATTGATTTATTGAATTAATAAAAAGAAGGACGGTCTAGGAGATGCTATTAAAAATCGGATGTTTGTTAAAAAAGAGACAAAGATCAAAACCAGATATATACAACTTTATCCAGGTCGTGGTGTGTAAGTATGACGTATCAACTTTGCAGCAAACTTGTTCTGCAAGTGGAGTGGTCGATTGTGCTATCTTACTTTGCAGGAGATTTGTTGCAAACTTGTCACGTCACGTTTGCCATGACAAGATAATATCAAGAAAAAATCAAACTTTCTGCAAATGTGCGTGATATCTGGGAAGTATGGATAGTCCAGAGAGTAAGTCCTGATTTTAAGTTTTCTGGAAAAAGCCAGCTTTCTTCTGTCTAATTCCTATTTCTCACAATTGAGAGGAAGATAAGTTACTATAGAATTAAATTCATTAAACAGAATTTCTTTGAAATATTGCTTGCAAATAATACAAAAATTGTTTGTTGCCTTATACACAGTAGTAATAATAAACCTATCTTTTAGGTCAGCAGAGTTGCCTTAGGGCAAAAATACCCCTTTCATTAATTTGAAGATAGTTTCCCCTAATCTTATTTCGGATCTCCTCAAAAATTTTATTTTTCCATTCATAAAACCCTTCACCTTTCTTGTGGTATCTTTTTGCAACCTTAGCAATGTTAAAATCCAAGTGCCTGGCAATAGAGTTTAAAACTCTTCTAAAACTCAATGTTTCCCTGATCCTAAACTTGGTACCAATTTCCATTAATTCTCTGAACTGTCTTGATTTGACAATATCCAGATTACCCGTAATAATATGCCCTTGTCTTCATCAATAAAGTCTTTAAATTCCTCTTCATTTCAGTGGCAGTCCGAGCTATTAATCGCATTTAAGTTTTTTAAATTTTTCACGTTTTATTTTATTCCAATTTGGTTTGTTTTGATTTCTCATATTTATTAAAATATTTTTGGCAACTAGGTTTTAAACAAAATGTTCCACTCTTCTCTTCTCTGGCCAAAACTAATCGAGTTATGAAAGCTTGAATATGATTATTTTAGACCATTTCAATGTCCACTTCGAGGAAGCGGTGGCCGTTGATTAGCCTAAGATGATGAAATTCAAAACTTCAGAACTCGAAACTAAAATCGAGCCTATCTATTGATAGCTGATTTTGCCAGTTTTTTTAGCCGGTTATTGGATTTAAAATAAATAACCGGTTATAACCGGGACAAAAAATAATCGAAAAAAAAGGTTTTTGGTTTAAACTGATAGGTTTTTCCCATGCCTACTTCTTTTGTCCTCTCTCCACTTTTGTGAAGCCTTGACGTTATATTGTGGACTAGTGACAAGCGTTTGTTGCTGGTGATAAGATTTTGTTGGTGTCATTTGACCAGGGCGTCCAACGATTGTCCCAGTGTAAACACGCCTCGAAGAATGAGTGCTCATGCAGAGACTTGTGGTATTCCTTATTAGCAGAATCTGAATTTGTCGCACCTTACTGTGAGATTAAAAAGAAAATGTACATCGCCGGTTGTTCTTGACAACAATAAACATAGATTTTGCGGATAATCATCACCAGATATGTGAAGTATCCGTGACTATGCATTTATTGATAATAAAGTGAGAAAATGTGTGAGATTGTTTAAGGAAGGGCGGGAAAACGTTCATAACAAATGACTCTGTGGTTGACTGTCTGCGATCACTCCCAATTTGATGCAGACAGTTGACACTCAAATTCGCGCAAACAGAGATTCACAATTTCCAAGTTTCCTTTGGAATTCAGACAAATTTAAAGGTCAGTTTTGTTTTAAATATTGTGAAGTCCGTCCTGTGTGTGGGCGGAAAGCACTTTGACGTTGTTGAAAACGACAATAAATACGGAGATATCATCACAGGAGATAGATTTTTATGAGGAGGATATATAAACACTCGTTTTTCTTAAAGATTTATGTTTAAACCCGCTAAGAAATTATGTATCAAAAATAGAGAAATGTATGTTAAATTCAGAAAACAATGTTCTTGAAAAATATTTCTTCTCTAATGCAAAATGGATCTTTCTTGAAAATAAGAATATTATCTTACAAGAACAACTGTAATCAAGGACAACTCCAAGTTGACAGCAGAAAGAAGAAATTTCCATTAGTTGAAGAAGTTAGAAGGAAGAAGATAAGTAGAATTTTCCATTTTATTGCCAACATTCATAATTGAGGCAGCTAGAATTTGGCGTAAATCGCCAAGTTCTAGACACCGAATGGCGAAACACCGACATTTTAGCTTGGCGAAGATTGGGGCTTTGTTTGGGTCCACTAAAGTAAGGTCACTATTAGCTCGAGATGATTCGCTAGAATTTGGCGTTTTATGTACCCAGTTAGTTAATTAGATTAAAACTCTAACATTGGAAATTATAGATAGTAAATATTTATAATTATCTGTCTATCGAAGTTGGCTGGTTGTGTTGGGTTATAATGGAGCAAGAGCCGGATTTATCCATACAGCGCCAAACATATGGTTCAGAAAAAGCTGTATAAAAATTTCAAAACAGTTTTTGATTACCGGTGGAGACATGGAACACGTTTAAAAAATATAAGAAAAGAAATCTTTTCACAAGTTAAAAAAATGCAACAGGCAAGGAAAGATTATAAAATTATATAAAAATAATAATAAAGAAATCTCAAGGCAATTATTTATGCCCTGAAATTAAATACATAAAGTAAAACCAAGCATCCCTACAGTTAAAAACGATAAAAATTAGAACGTTATCTCTGCTTACATTTTGTTTGTGTGAGAATGTAGAACAGACTACACTTAAAAGAGGTATTGCGACCATGACTTCTGTATGTAACAAATTTGAGCTGTATTCGAGTAAGTTAGAAAATACCCCGCAAAAGTGTGGCGCAGTAAATTTTGATGCCTCGGTTATATATTTGAAATGCAATAGGTGAAAAGATATGGATATGTTCTAAATTTTTAAATTTATTTAAGAAAAGCCTCTAACAGATGAATTTTAATAAAAGGGTTTTTTCCCACTTTATTTTCAGATAAATCATATCACACAAATACAAAACTGTTAATAATAAATTTTCAAAAAAGCATAATATTTTTACTGCTAATTACTGAACCAAAACAATTGAAAATCCCTTTCGCATGGCAACAAACAAAAGTTGAGCAATAGCGCATTTTTTCTATTAAAATTTGTTGAGCAAAATTCACAGTTTCAGACGTTAGATGGCAGTCACATGCGCAGTATGTCTTACAGTGGAAGATTCAGCAAACTGTGTAACAGCCTCAAGGTTTGTCAGGAGGCTGCTACTATAAATCTTCCCATGTAATTTTTTTTGTTGGAATTAATAAAGATTCTAATACGCACACCCAGCCAAACTGAAAAACTGGAGATCTTTATCTCTGGAGTCAGGGGTGTGTTGTAGAATAAAGTAAAGTGCAAGACTCAGATACTGTTGTTAACAATTAGATAGAATTCCTACGTATTCTCCCTCTGACAGGCTTGACGTCTATTTGATACGAAACGTCGAAAAATAGTGCATTTTTTATATTCAAATGCACAGGAACATGCGCAGTTTGTCCTACAGTGCTACATTAACTACCGTTGTCAATAATTAACTATTATGAATTCCTATGTCTTCTGACTATAACGAGTTTGATGTCACGGCAAAGATTTAAAAGTCTACTAACTGGTTTTATTGGATCAGCAGCAGTAGCAATACCTGATATGCATAGTGTATGGTTATCGGTAAGATTTTAAGCTATTTCTCCAAGACAAGTCGTCCTTCTATAGTTGATTGAAACTGAATAAACGAACTTTAAGAGGTCGTACGTCTGAAGCTTTCTTTATGTATATTAAACTTCCTTTGAATAATTTGCATGTGACCTACATTTGCGACCACTCCATGCCACCAAAATTTGACCGCTCCATGCCAAAACGGATCGTGGATGTGAAAAACCGATTAGAATTGAACCGGCGCTGGAGCGAAATATTCCAACTGGTCCCAATATCTACCTCTGCATTTGGATTGCCGGACCATAAATGAACACCGGTGAGAGTAGCTGTGTGTGTGTGTGTCCGAAAGGGGAGATTTCAGGTATGTGGTTCACCAAGGAAATCAGAGAAGGCCTGATTCAGGGATTGGAGTGACTGTAGTGGATGGATTCGCAGTGAGTTTAGAAGTCGTGAAAGTCGGCCTGATTAAGCAGATGGTCTGAAAAAATGGAATGGTGTGGCGTGGAGAAGTCGTGAATGTCCAGCTTAACAGTTACATATTTAGATAACAAGCGATTATGCTTGTCATGTGACAGTGACATCATGCAATGCCCTTTCTCCTTTCCTGTTTTTCCTTTCTTCGCAGATAAATGGTGTGGACATCCACCTTTGATCTCCGTTCCCAACGGCCAGCTGGAAGTGGGTCGAAACAAAGCAACTCTCCATTGCAACGAAGGCTTCAAGGAGAGAAACGGCAGGGAGGTCTATGCAACCTGTGAAAACAACAAATGGTCATATCAGAATTTGACGTGCGGAGGTAAGAATAGCAGAACGATTTTTTGACATTGCACTCCCCATACAGGACTGGAATTTTTAAACAATGGTGACCAATTATTGTTTTATCTTACTAATCTATTCCCACGGACCAATTCGTTCTCATATCTCTACTAATAATAAAAGAGAAAGTGTGTATGTGTGGTGGCGCTCTACAGGGCAGACCGCTGGCTGGGCCTAGAGCTACGAAATTTAGTACAAACATACTTAAGGGGGTGGAAGTGTGCACCTCGGAGATTTTTTGAATTTTTAATAAGAATTTTAATTAATTAAAAATTAAGCAAAACTTTGGCATTTTTCCTTGATAACTTCCGAAAATATTACAGCACAAAATGATTTTTACACGATCAAAAAGTTCAAAAAATTATCTTATCTTTTCAATGATAAGTAAGATTTCACAAAATAATTAAAGATTGAAAAAACCGATTCAAGTTATTGGAATTCCAATAATTCTAATGATCTGTTGGACTGAGGGCAACATATAGTATTAATGCTAGGTTTTATGGAACCCACTTTCCGCTTAGCTCAATAGTATCAGAGTTGTAACTCCCTTATTTTTTCAAAAAGAAAAGGTCAGAATAAGGAAAGTTTAGATCAAATAAAATAAATCCAATGCCAGAACCTGAACGAAGACCAACAATTTTTAAAACATCTCTTTTTAAAGAAAGAGTAATAATGAAAAAAACATTAAAATTTCTTCCCGTGCTAGAAACTAGAATCATCTAAATATTAGAAAATTTTTAATTTAGAAATTAATACACTATAAGTAAATAATACCTCATGAATGATTTACTTAATTAAGAATCTCTCTCTATATACAGTAAATCACCGTTTATACGTTTCCATACCATAAGTCAGCATTGGAAACCTTGGTATCTAACTCCCATAAAGAATTCTGGATTCAGTTTCAGTCCATTTAAGATTTTCATTAACTTTTACAGCATGTTCAAGAGCAAGATGGGAATACTAAACCATAGCATTTGTTTGTGGGTGGAAGGAAGTTGTTCTAATTCGTACCAAATAGCATTGTCAAGAGAGAGAATTCGAATTGTCCACCGTGATCTGTTGTTATAGTGGAAAGATATTCAGAACGACATAACCAACAACTAAAGAGGGCTCCAGAGATGGTTTCTGCAGATATTTCACCAGTAGCCGCAATTTCGAGCCATTTGGTAAATCGATCAACAATGGTTAAGAAAAAGGTTTAACTCTTCTGATGGTGGTAATGTACCTGCTATATCAATGTAAATGTGAGAAAAACCAACCATCAGGTAATGCAAAGCTCCCAAGAGGTTTTTTCGTATGCCTATGTATCTTTTTGATCGTTGACATTCAGTGCAGTCTTTCACCCATTTCTTGATATCTTTTCTTAAATAGGGCCACACTTACTTAGAAAACATTAACTCAAATGTTCCTACTATTCCTGAGTGTGCAAGATTATGGAAGTGCCATAAACAAGATTCAGCAAGATTCTCCAACAAAAAAATTCTGTACAAATGGTCTTGGTGCATCAGTTGCGACATCACATAAAAGCTCTGTTTAGTGAAGTACAGTTAGAGTCTAGTCCTTGTTTTAATTCAGGTCAACTTGCTGAGCAGTTGCAAAACCATTAATATCTAAAAGTGTTGGATTGAAATTTTATTTATTTCTAATCAGAAAGGACATCCGTAACTGTGTTGTTTATTCCACTTGTATGGCGGATATCAGCGGTAAACTGTGAAACAGTAGTAAACTTGCATTGACGAGGACTGGATTGTACGTTGAGAACTTTTGTTGGGATTTTGTAAGCTTTCGTTTCACAGCGCATACTGTTTAACATCTAATTCTATATTGTTTTAATCTCTTCTTGAAGATAGAAACATTTCAAGGAGCAAATGCAATAAGCGCAATGGATTCCATAAGTAAATTGGTGTGGCACACTTGAAGCACGTGTATCCCGTGAATTCGCCCTGACTTCATTAAAACATTTAACGTCTTAAACTTAGCGATTGCTTAGTCTTTACTTAGTCTTCTGAACAAAATGAAATCGAACTTTTAATATGAACCGATTACCGCTAAGAGAACCTTTTACTAAAAATTGTATAATTCAAAATTCTCTCCTCCTCTATTTTTACACCTAGCCTTTCTTTCATTTTTCGAATGACTGAGAATCCTGCGTTGGAACAGCACATAAGTCTCTCTGAAAATTTCCTTCACTTTCTTCTATTTTTCAAATTGTCGACTTTTCAAGTAGCATTTCAACTTTGGGGGGGAAAAAAGTCCATAGAGTCTATTATGGAGAATCATGACATGTTTTAGGAAGTTTTCATACACAGTTGAGTGACCCCGCAACTTTGAATTAGTTGTGACGCGAATCATGCTTTGCTTATCAGTTAAGAGACAAGGCACAAATTTTGCTATAATTCAATGCGTTTGCAGTCAAAGGTAAGAGAAATGAGGTCTAACTGATAGTTGTCATTGTGTTCCATATGAAATTCTTATAAGACTCAAAGCATTGGAACAGGCTGAAACAATATTATTCACATTCCTGTCGCAACATCTAAAACGTTTCAACAAAGGGTTTTTGCCAATTGTAAGCAAAATTGTACCTATACTCATTGCTCCTTCATTTTCGAAATGTAAATAATCGACGATTCCACAAAATGCTGTTTCAGTCTACAATTCAGGAAAAGGGACAAAATGACAGAAAGTTTTCGAAAAAATTGCAGGAGCGAGCTCATGGTCAACGCTACACAATGACATTACAACATGTTAGAAGGTTGACGCGTTAACGTTCTAATTTAAAAATTCATTTATTTTAGATTGAGCTCTTATTTCCTGTCGTTATTTGATTTTTCTTTTTTACTTTATTCTTAACGGATTCATATTTTAGTATTCTTTATTTTCAGATGGCAAACCTGAAACGGATATTAAAATTTTAGGTAATAATATTTTATATTATTGCATTTTTCATTGATTTAAGTAACCATTTTTATTTTAATTCTAAATGTCTTATTGCTTTTATATTTTCAAAAATCCTACATCAAATATACAGCCGAAACTTTTTATATCGATTCCTGAAAAAAATAGGAGAGAGTGGCGGAAAACCAGTTTCCTTGCTTCTGGCGCTATTAATTCCTTTTTCTATCGGACAGATTCTGAATTTCACTCTATTAGTCAAGAAGAAGGAACTATCAAAGTGGCCACGTTGTTGCCTTGAATTCACTGCGTCTGTAAAGGTGTATTTGTTTTAAGACGTCAATTCTCTAATGTTCTTTCGTTTTTTAGCTATTCTTTTTTAATAATTATTACAGTTATAAAAACTGTATTTAGACCAGGTTTATTATTCATTTACTAAGGAGTTACATCCTATCAAACAGTAACAATTTAGTCGAATAGTTGCGTGATCCTACGAGTATTTCGTTTCTTATAACCTCTGCAATCGGAGTGAGACCCGGTACGCCAAGTGGCGCAAGATCGGGCCTGAAAGTATTGATTCTTTCAACGAAGGCGATAAAAACAAATCAGACGTTGAATCTTTGTATTTTAATGACCGGCACATAGATTGCATCGGTATCATAACTTCAATTCTATCAAATATTCGCGCTGTAAAATAGACAAATTACGTTGTTATGATGTAAATGGAATGTATAAAATCATTTTTCAGAGAAAGCGTTACGTGGTCATAGTTGGAGAGGAAGTGTTTAGATTTAGGTATCATCCATTAATTATTTTTACAAAAGAGCAAAAGCCCTTATTCTGTTTTAAATTGAATAGGAAAATATATTATTATACCCTCGGATAGGAAATTTCCTTAGGTACAGTTTTCTATAATCATTTTATAAAAATAATTTAAAACAAGTTTACGAGATTTTTTTTGTCCAAAGGTTGCCTAAACTTTACCATTCAAATCGATAGTATTATTACTTTAAATTACATGAATAGCTCAGAGAGCAGTTCATCACCCCTAGAAGTCATAAAATGGAATTGGAACAAGTCACAATAAAAAAGCAATAAAAGGACATTAAAGTCATCAAACGTTGGATTAAAAAGTATAAAAACTTAGAATACGTATCATTTTTGAGGAAACAGAGGGAGAAGAGGATGTTAAATAACACTACTTTAAATGTCATGCTTGGGTTTATGCGTTGTGTGCAGGTGTGAATTTGAGAATCCAAAAATACTTTTGATCTAATTGAGATTAAAGAAATTAGTGATCCAGTTTAGGCACCCGGTTTCCTTGCTCAGACCGATGACACAATTTCAAGCCTCTTTTTTCCTAATTTAAATGTATTTCATAAAAAGTTAATTACACTGTTCTGAAGATAAATAAACTGCAAAAACTACTACGTGTTCTTCATTACAATTACTTCTCCGTCATTGTGCATTAAAAATATCCATGTAATCCAAATTCGGCGACTCTCCCCTATAAGAAACAGGCCTTAAAAGCATAAATGTTGTTTCTGTGAGCTGGATGTCGCATAGAGGTGCCACACTATAAGTCAGCATTGGAAACCTTGGTATCTGTATTCTCTGCTGTTCTAACTCCCAGAATGATTACTGGAAGTATTTCGGTTCACTTAAGATTTTCATTAGCTTTTAGAGCATATTTAAGAGCAAGATGGGAATACTAAACCATAGCATTTGCTTGTGGGTGATAGGAAGTTGTTCTAATTCGTACCAAGTAGCATTGTCAAGAGAGAAAATTCGAATTGTCCACCGTGATCTGTTGTTATAGTGGAAAGATATTCAGAACGACATAACCAACCAATAAAGAGGGCTCCAGAGATGGTTTCTGCAGATATTTCAGCAGTAGCCGCAATTTTGAGCCATTTGGTAAATCGATCATCAATGGTTAAGAAAAAGGTTTAACTCTTCCGATGGTGGTAACGTACCTGCCATATCAATGTAAATGTGAGAAAAACCTACCATCAGGTAATTCAAAGCTGCCAAGAGGTTTTTTCGTATGCCTATGTATCTTTGATCGTTGACATTCAGTGCAGTCTTTCACCCATTTCTTGATATCTTTTCTTAAATAGGGCCACACTTACTTAGAAAACATTAACTCAAATGTTCCTACTATTCCTGAGTGTGCAAGGTTATGGAAGTGCCATAAACAAGATTCAGCAAGATTCTCCTAAAAAAATTCTGTACAAATGGTCTTGGTGCATCAGTTGCGACATCACATAAAAGCTCTGTTTAGTGAAGTACAGTTAGAGTCTAGTCCTTGTTTTAATTCAGGTCAACTTGCTGAGCAGTTGCAAAACCATTAATATCTAAAAGTGTTGGATTTGAAATTTTATTTATTTCTAATCAGAAAGGACATCCGTAACTGTGTTGTTTATTCCACTTGTATGGCGGATATCAGCGGTAAACTGTGAAATAGTAGTAAACTTGCATTGACGAGGACTGGATCGTACGTTGAGAACTTTTGTTGGGATTTGTAAGCTTTCGTTTCAGAGCGCATATTGTTTAACATTTAATTGTATATTGTTTTAATCTCTGGATTGAGATAGAAACATTTCAAGCAGGAAATGCAATATGCTCAATGGATTCCATAAGTAAATTGGTGTGGCACACTTGACGCACGTGTATCCCGTGAATTCGCCCTGATTCCATTAAAACATTTAACGTTTTAAACTTAGCGATTGCTTAGTCTTTACTTAGTCTTTTGAACAAAAAGAAATCGAACTTTTAATATGAACCGATTACCGCTAAGAGAACTTTTTACTAAAAATTGTATCCTTCAAAATTCTCTCCTCCTCTATTTTTACACAATTCCTAGCCTTTCTTTCATTTATCGAATGACTGAGAATCCTGTGTTGGAACAGCACATAAGTCTCTCGTAAAATTTCCTTCACTCTCTTCTATTTTCCAAATTGTCGACTTTTCAAGCAGCATTTCAACTTTGGTAAAAAAAAAGTCCATAGAGTCTATTATGGAGAATCATGACATGTTTTAGGAAGTTTTCATACACATTTGAGCGACCCCGAAACTTTGGATTAGTTTTGACGCGAATCATGTTTTGCTTATCAGTTAAGGGACAAGGCACAAATTTTCCTACAATTCAAGGCGTCTGCAGTCAAAGGTAAGAGAAATGAGCTCTAACTGATGGTTGTCATTGTGTTCGATATAAAATTCTTATAAGACTCAAAGCATTGGAACATGCTGAAACAATATTATTCATATTCCTGTCGCAACATCTAAAACGTTTCAACAAAGGGTTTGTCAATTGTAAGCAAAATTCTACCTATACTCATTGCTCCTTCATTTTCGAAATGTAAATTGAATGTCGAATGTCGTTTCCATTAGTAAATTGGTGTGGCACACTTGTCGCACATGTATCCCGTGAGCTTTCCCTGACTCCATTAAAAGATTTCAAGTCTTGTGATGTTGATGATCCCCGAAGATCAGCAGAGCTATATCAGGCCAATGAGCCTGTGCACCCCAAAGAAATCCAAAGTCAACAGAGGAAAGTGGCGATCCCTTGGTTCCTGATCTACCCAGTGCTAGGGGGTATGTCCTGGCATCGGAGCTAAGTCAGTTTTCTGCCTTTGGTGCTCCAGTATTTGACCACAGAAGCTGCCCTTTTTCCCCATCCATGAGTGATTCAACGTCTTAAACTCAGCGATTGCTCTTTACTTAGTCTTCTGAACAGAAAGAAATCAAACTTTTAATATGAACTGATTACCGCTAAGAGTACCTTTTACTAAAAATTGTATCCTTCAAAATTCTCTCCTGCTCTAATTTTACACAATTCCTAGATTTTCTTTCATTTCTCGACTGACCGAGAATCCTGTGTTGGAACGGCACATAAGTCTCTCGGAAAACGTCCTTCACTCTCTTCTATTTTTCAAATTGCGGACCTTTTAAGCAGAATTTCAACTTTGGGAACAAATGAAAGTTCATAGAGTCTAATCTGGAGAATCATGACATGTTTTAAGAAGTTTACATGCACATTTGAGCGATCCAGTAACTTTGGATTAGTTGTGACGTGAATTATGGTTTTGCTTATCAGTCAAGAGACAAAGCACAAATTTTGCTACAATGCAATGCGTCTGCAGTCAAAGGTAAGAGAAATTAGCTCTAACTGATGCCTAAATCCTGATCAATCTCATGGAGTCTCCTTGATGTGAAGACTGCCCGTTGATGTGGAAGAGCGCCCACAATTCGGTTTAGTTTAGTTATTTTAACGTCCCGTTTTGAAGCAACAGAGGGAAATTTTGTGACAAACCTCGTAATTTTGAACCAGGGTCAGATGACAAGGAGAACACCTGAGCTGGCACCCCTCTCTCCAAATTTCCGCACCACAGCAGCGGGTGCCACATTTCGGATCGTCTTTGGTGGACATTTTATTCGATATTTTATTCTTATAAGACTCAAAGCAATGGGACATGTTAAAACAATCTTATTCAAAAGCCTGTTGCAACATCTAAAACGTTTCAACAAAGGGCTTTGCCAATTGTAAGCAAAATTCTACCTATACTCATTGCTCCTTCATTTTCGAAATGTAAATAATCGCCGATTCCACAAAATACTGTTTCAATCTACAATTCAGGAAAAGTTACAAAATGACGGAACGTTTTCGAAAAAAATGCAGGAACGAGCTCATGGTCAACGCTACACAACGACATAACAACATGTTACAAGGTTGACGCGTTAATGTTTAAAATTCGTTTATTTTGGAATGAGCTCTTCTTTCATGTGGTTATTAGATTTTTCTTTTTTACTTTATTCCTAACGGATTCATGTTTTAGTATTCTTCTTTATTTTCAGATGGCAAACCTGAAACGGATTATAAAACTTTAGGTAATAATATTTTATATTACTGCATTTTTCATTGATTGAAATAACCACTTTTATTTTAATTCTAAATGTCTTATTGCTTCTATATTTTCAAAAATCCTGTATCAAATATGCAGTCGAACCTTTATATATCGAATTTAAAGATTCCTGAAAAAAATAGGAGAGTAGTGGGGTAAAACCGGGTTCCTTGCTTCTGGAGCTACTAATGCCCTTTTCTATCGGATAGATTCTAAATTGCGCTCCACTAGTCAAGAAGAAGGAACGGTCAAAGTGGCCACGTTTTTGCCTTGAATTCACTGCGTCTGTAAAGGTGTATTTGTTTTAAGACGTCAACTCTCTAATGTTCTTTTGTTTTTCAGCTATCCTTTTTTAATAATTATTACAGTTATAAAAACTGTATTTAGTTCAGATTTATTATTCAAGGAGGAGGATTTATACCCTATCAAACAATAACAATTTAGTCGAATAGTTGCGTGATTCTACGAGTATTTCGTGTCTTATAACCTCTCCAATCGGAGTGAGACCCGGTACGCCAAGTGGAGCAAGATCGGGCCAGACAGTGTCGATTCTTTCAACGAAAGGATAAAAACACATCAGACATTGAATTTTTGTACTTTAATGATGTATTTTCTAATTTAAATAAATGAGAAGGGTGGATCCATTGTAGAAATTGTCTTAGCTGGCCGCACGAAATCTGTAGTGGCGCGGAGGAAGAAGGCAACTGCTTTACATGTGAATTTTGTAACCGATATTCTTAAATTGTCATATAAAATAAAAATGCCTGCTACTCTTCCACTGGAAATCTAGTTTTCCTAATTTCTCTTAAGGTTAATATGTTTACCTGGTTTTATCTCACTAGTGGTTTGACTTTTTGTATAAAAAATTATTGATATAAGAGTAGCGAAACTATGACTTTTCAGGAATGATATATTGTATTCCGTTAAACAATGAATATTTTAATAAAATTTGACAAGCTCTATATCGAATAGTTTAGCTCCAAGAGGCCCTCAAATCTTAGCTACCCTGTTTTACCCCACTATCTCCTATATAGAAATTTCGATTTACAAAAATACTTATTGCAAATTTTCATTTTCTTACTAAAAGCAATTATGCTTAGTTAAATTTTTAGTCTTGAAGAAGACTTAAAGATTAATCTATCAAAGAAATTTTATTTTAAAAAATCTACAAACATGTATGAAATTGCTTAAATTTGCTTACAATATATTAACACAATATATGTTTATCTGAAAAAAACACGAATTTTTATTTACTTTTGGTGACATTTTCCATCCCACTTTAGATCTTTTATCAAGTTGAACTTTTCTTTCACATTTAAGATTTCCACTTAGAGGTTATATTCACTATAAGAAATACTTCTTAAGTTAAACTGAATTTAACGTATAAATCTCACTCTAAGTTAGGAAACGGATTCCTACACAGAAGCTAAGAATAGCATATGACTTACGTCAAGTGTTTATTGTTACATATAGTTCGTAAACAACTATCCGGATTTTCGTGAATTTTCTATTGCAGTAAGATTCGACGAAACAGTTCTTTCCGTATTCAATTTATATTTCTTCTTATAAACGATATCCAATGGGCGCATTTTGTCTGCAATTTTTTTGCAGTAGCTTTTTCCCCGATAAAATTTTTGTTCGATTCATAGAAATTTTATTCGATATACAGAAACTGTTTTTCTAATGAAAATCCAAGGTTCTTGGAAAAAAGTTCTATGTATAGAGATTTTCGATTTTTGGAAGTTCGATACATAAGGCTGTTCGCCTGTATTTTTTTCCTCAAAAAAGGAAAAATAATTAAATTTGAATTATTTTACAGCGATCGTGTTTGGATGTGTGGTTGTCATAATGATCCTCATCTTGGTTGGTTTGAAAATATTCTTAATTCTAAGAAAAAAGTAGGTTACTTTTATTTTTCTAACTCTTGTTGAGAAAACCATTTATTTTGGTTACATTGCTGTAAAAGTCGATTTCAAAAATTCAGTTAAACCTAATAAGAATTTAACGTGAAACTGTTTTCATAAATTTATCTAGATAATTTCTGTAAATTGTACACACAGAACGCAATTCACCACAGGGCATACAGTTGAATCTAGAGCTACCAAATTTGGAACACATTTACTTTTTGAATAATAGGTGCTCATCAGAAAAGGTCTTTTAAAAAATTTAATTATATTTTGAATAAATAAAAATTAATCGATATTTTAAAGCTTTCCCTCAATACCTCTGCAGCATATTTGGCACAAAAAACAATTTTATTCCACTTTAAAATTAAAAAATTAGCTTTTCAGTGATGCCAATTTTGTTTCAGTGCATTTTCTTCTTTAATTTTAATAAACGTTTCAAAATGAATTATAATACAATTTGGAATATTGCTTTCATTTTTGTAATGTAATTCAAGATAATTTTATTGTTTCATAAAATCTTTCTCTCCTTTTGGCAATGTTAAAATGTTTGGTATTAAAATTACGATAAAAAATGCTTTCTTTGAACATTAATTACAAAGCAGCATTTTCACTTCCGCTTTTATTAACATGATAATGTTTTGAGGCTGGTATTCTTTCTGTAAATTGATGATGTAAAAACCGTTGCGCACAGAATGCAACAGCTTGTACGATCAAGCCAGACGAATCGAGTCTAAAACATTATCGTATTACGACGTTTCGAGCTATAGGTTCGAAATTTGAATTTTTTTCATGTGTTCGTTTGTCTTCCTTATTTTTAACTGACTGTTACCTACAGCAGCATAATATTTGCCCTGTAAATACTATTATTGAAAGTGTAAGATGTTTTGTGAATTTTTATATAATTCTTTCCAAATGGTACTAAAATTTCAGTACCTGTAATATTATTTTGAAAATCAATTTCACGAACAGTATCATTTTGTATGTTAACACTTAGGTGGCACTGACACTGCGTACAATAATGAATTTCTGCATTAACATAATACAATTTGCGAAACAACAGGAGTGAATATTTTTGTAGTTATTCTTATTGTTTTCATTATTTTTCCCAGTACCGAATTCATAAAAATATTTCATACCTTTTGAAATTTTTATGTTTTGGAGAACGCCAGAAAGAGAGAATCTTAGTTATGAAGATAAGATATGGTTTTTTTCTAAGATGATATTATAAATAAATTCTTTTAAAAATCATTGGAATTTGTTTGTTTTATGAATTAATGTTTACCTAACCCTATGATAGATAAAAAAGATGGATGCTCTACTAGAAGGGCGCCATTTTTTTGTCTTGACCGAATCAGATCGGCAATAGTTTAATTCATCTTTTGATGGCAATTTTCCTTTATTTTTTGACTGCGGATTGAAAAGAACTTTGGAATGAATCGGGGATAATAGCCTTTGTAGCTGAAAATCCCATAAAACTCCTTTAATCAATCAATCAAACCCTATGATAAAAAAGAAGAAGCAAGAAATATCTACGGAAACTTTCAAATCCCCTCCCCCGTAAAATATCTAAAAAATAATATTTATCATTGTTTATGTCTTGTTATTTATTAGAGCACTAGAAAATCACCCGTCATGGTATGACGGGTGCAAATTGCCTCTTCATTCGAGAGATTTCCTGTTAAATTCGACGTGTTTAAATAGATATATATGCGAGAGAAATGTTTAACATTAATTGAAAACAAATAAAATGAACAAATGTTTTATGACTGGAAAAATATATTTTTTTATTTACATATTTCCTTATTCAAAAAACCTCTTGGTAAGCAAAATTTCGTGTGAAGTATTTTTCGTTGTTTAACAATTTTCCTTGTACTTCAGATGCCTAATCAAAACAAAGAACTTCTCTGTTTGTCAAACGTTGACAAAAAATATTATCAAATTATGTTATCACGATTTCAATAAATAATCAGATGCATAGTGACGTCCAAACTACATCACATGCATGATTTACCACTGACGTAATTTACTACTTTCTATTAAAAAATGGAAATTAATTTGAAATATATGATTGATATAATTTAAAATTTCTCGGAAATTATTGATCATAGCGAGATAAATTTTATATCAATCGATACTAAATTTCATTTCTCTATTTTAGAGCTATTAAATTTGGAATTAGAACGACAATTACTTTTTAAATTTAAAATTACTGAAATTTAGGTGCTCTAACAATGAAATAATACTGTTTAACGTCTCGCAATGCTATGGCGCGAATTTTATTGTTGGTGACGTCAGAGCGTTACCGGATCAGTTAGAGACAGATCTGGGCTATTATATTAGTGATGTTGTACGTAATTAAATAGAGAAAGTGTAAAAATCAAACACGTGTTTTTAAATTCCAAAAACTGAAGATTAGTTACTGAACCAGTTTGAAAACTAACAATGCTTTTTTACTTATTTTTAGAACTAGAGGAGTAGTTGTCAAATATAAACCTGGTGAAGATAACAGCTTCTTTTCACCTCTTTTCGACACTGGTCATAGTACCATAGATCGTTCCGAACCAGAATGCATTGAATCCAAAACATCAGAATGATCATCAAGTCTAGCTCCAGACGTAGAAAAGGGTATTCAAAACCAGTTGACGATCGTTCACCTTATGACACAACCACTACTAACCGACTTACTACAAACAGAATTTGGAACACCCTCCAAATCATCCTCACTTAAAAATTCAATGAACTGGCATCACTAATATTTTCTAGGAATTCGACGAGGGATGAACATCGGTGAATCAAAAATTTCGCACTGACAAAATGTTTTCAGTTTCCAAATTTGAACACTATATGGAGGTTCAGAGTTAAAGTGAATCAAGTCCTTGAGATTCATTTCTGAGAAAACAGATCTCAAAATTGATCAGATGCATTTAAAATAATATTAGACTTGTAATTGTTCTTGCTCCCTGGTGGATAGAAATTGAACTTTGGACTTGAATCACTAATACGCAGAAAATATAACATTTCTACTGTCTGTCCGCTACGAAAACTTTCGCTGCCAAATTGTCTAGTTTACGGCGGTCGCTATAGCAATTGGTTATGCTATGGGAGATCCATTTCGAATAGGAGGAATCCAACGGAAGTCGGAGTTTTTTTATTGTTGGCGCCAGTTTGCGAAGGAACACATTTGACCGAACTTCTACCAACTATAAATGGATTCTTCCTACAATAACCAGTTTCTATGGCGACCGCCGTAAACTAGACAATTTGGCTGCGACAGTTCACGTGGCTGACAGACAGTACACTACCATGGCAGTGTAAGCGCAAAATCGGCATCACACGGACTTGGTTCACTTTAATTCTGAACATTCAGTATGTAAACATGCACTTTTGTATTATTGATAATAAAGGATTTTCCCTTAGTGTTATTTGAAACTTAGTTTTTATTTCTGTTTCAAGGGTACAACGGAATGGCTCATTTCTGAATTATTGCTCTGAAATTTTCAAACCAATTGTATTTTACCACACGAAGAGAGAGAAAACAGAAAAACTAAGTATACTCTCGTACACTCACAATCATATCCACGCCTGATCATATTCTTGCATGTCTGGGGCTTTCCAAACAGGATTTTGTTTCTAATCCTCTATTGACTCTGGATTTCTTTAGGATGCACAGGCTCATGGACCTGATATAACTCTGCTGATCTTCTGGGATCATCATCAACAACAACAACACCCTCACAATAACGAGACTGATGAAATTTAGTGCGTGGTCTTTACATCAAAATTATAATTTTCTAGCAGAGTTGAGACAAAATCGGTTTTCGGGAAGCCTGACTGTCAGCTCGTCCGTATGCATGCGAATAAGATAACTACAAAACAAAAGAGCTTGTTCGATAAAAATTAGTATATAGTTTTATCATCAGAATTGTAGATGTGAATCAAATTTTGGACAAAATCCGACAACGGATTGACCGTCTGTCGGTGTGTTTGTTTGAGTGTATGGGATTGCTATAAATGAAAAACGAAACGACTTAGATAAATAAAATTTGGTATGAGTCTTGTGATTAGAACTGTAAATCTGTCAGAAATGTGGACTCAATCAGTCCGAAGGAAGGCGTCCAAAATGCAGATTCGGTTTTTTTAGTATCCTTCGAAGCACTGAACCCGCCAAAGCATCAATAGCCACCATACTAATGGAAATGGATGGACAGAGCAAAAAACAAGATACACCCAATTTAAGTTCTGAATACGAACCGCTGCCAAAAGAATCTAAAAGCTGGACGAAATTCGTTCCTGAAATAAGACTAGGCTCTGTAGGGCAGTGTTCTAAAACCAGCGGGAGTGGTCTCCCTAAACTTTCTCGTATAACAATTTCGGACCTTTGTCTAAGCTCAGACCGCCACGAGTACTCAGAATTATATTGCCCTCGGAAACCGCGATAAGACGAAAGTGCAATAATACAAGTGGGAGTAAAGTCGTATACGCCTTTTTTGCATCATAGTATGATGGAGAAAACCGAATATGCCTATTTGAATGCCTCATTTTCCATCGATTGAAACCAAATTTGATACAGATCTACAGTTAGGGTTATAAAACCACGTACCAAATTTCATTTATCTCATTGCTTTTTGAAGTTATCATGTTCACATGCATGCGAAGATACAGAGCGACAAGCAGTCAACCTGTTGACGGATTTGGTCTGAAATTTGATACTATCTACAATTGTGGTGATAAAACTGTGTACCAAATTTTACCTATCCAGCTATTTATGTTTTTGACTTATCGTGTTCGCATGAACACGGACAGATAGACTTACCGTGGATGGATTCTATCCAAAATTTGATAGAAATCTACAAATTTGGTGTAAAAACCGCATACCAGTTTCATCCGTCTAGCTTACAACGTTTTTTCAGCTGGATAAATAAATTTTTCATACAGTGTTTGTGATCCACGTGAATTACATTCAACATACAACATATCCCAGTTCGTAGGGATATATTAAAAATTCCTTTTAGAAAGTCGGAAGGGGAAGGTAGGTTCATTTTGTCCGGAAGGAAAAGAATATTTCCTACTCTAATTTCAAAAGGGTTGAAGCTATAAGGATGAAAGAGTGTGGAAGAGAATGCAACTGGTGAGATATGAGGTTACATGAGTCACCAACAACGTGTTACATGAATTTATTAAAGGGCAGTGAAAATTAGACGAAAGGAGGGGAGGGGCCATAAATCACTTTTCAGCCCATACGTTGCTCACAGACATGAAATTAATGCTCAAAGGTTGACACAGTTTTAAGGTATCAGTAGTTCTATTGCTAACTTTTCTTCGAAGCTAAAAAACAATCATTTCATAGCCTGCTTATGCTAAGACGGGAATGGAACAAATTATAAAATAAACTTCTAATTATATGCCAAATTCTATTTCTGGAACTTCACAGTTGGATTAATTGTTTTTAACAACAAACATGTAACGCTCAACATATTGTGTGCTATGCTGTCTTTTAATTGTTTGGAAATTGTATCCTGTATTGTGTTAATGTAAATTTCAAGGAGGTAATGGAGTTAAATTTTGGAAACTATATTTAGATAATAGTCAAATTATAGTTTTTTGATCTAGAATAGTGCTTGGATACATGTAAATAATATTGTAAAACTTTTGCTATGGTGATCCGCATCTTATGTAACATATTCTGTGTTGAAGGACATGATTAGAGGACCACTCGTAATATAGAACAGAAAATCGTGGACTAGTGAGTTACAGTTAAAAAAAAGAAAGAAAAAATAGATCTTTAGGTTTTTCCTGTCAGATGGTGGATGTAGGTTGTTGGCTCTGTATACTTGCGACTTCCAGAGTGGCACTTTTTAAATTTTTAGTGAACGCGTTCTCGTATTCTTGATTCATGATAGAGAGTCTTTGATGGTCATAATTAAGTCTTTATAGAGCATTTTTTTGCTGGTCAGATTTTTTTTTGTTTTCTTCCGCATGCTTCGGCAGATGCGAATTCTTCCTAAATTATCATGCACTAACTTATAGGGGAAGGTGCTGTAACTTGGACAGGGTTGTACCTCGTCCATTCCCGATACATCAAATGAATAGTGAGAAATTTCGTTTCCCCACCCAAAATGTTTAGTTTAGAGTGGCAACACTACGTCACCTTACACGTGTCATCCTCAGGTTATAATTTTCAACTGAAACCGAAACACATATCGGATGTCAGACAACTTATAGAGGTTGAATTTTCCTCCTGTCTTCAAGAAGAATACTTTTTATTATTATTTTCACCTGTTTCTCTTATTCCTATACCTGAACACACACATTGAAAAGATTTTTTTATCAATAAAGCACAAATAAACCACTGAGAGTAAATATAAATAATATAAGAAGAAGGTGCGTACTGGCCAAATGCATCACTTGTACTTTGGCAACCTGTAAGAGTATAGTACAGTGTGCATCAACATCAAAAAGTGGGTTCTATGAAGGTTTGTCGCAAATTAGCACAACAAAACATTGCGGATGGTTAGTCCAGCTAGATGAAGAAGTCTTAGTGAAATCTCTAACACAGAAAATAAATGTATTTACAAGCCAGATTTTGATGTTTTTAATATAAAAGTCGTAGATACTGTCATGGTTTTCTGCACCATTAATGTATTCGCCGAAGCTAATAAAATTCCAA
>BGPR01000406.1:529621-558887 GCA_013235015.1 Araneus ventricosus
AACCCCTCATCTTTTAGCTTCTCTTCGACAGGAGCTAAAATTCCGCTGGTTGTAATGCTGATATCTTTCTGAATAGTAATGATATTGTACTGAATATTTTAATATAAGTTGCCCTATATATCTGGCTTTAAAGTTGTGAAAGAAAAATTACACTATGTTTCGCGCATGCGCAGTAAAACATTATTTACTAAACATGCTCATAATTCCTGTAATATTCAAACAGTCTTTTCCAAATTTTTACAAAATGCCTCTCTAACATATTGTTATGTTTTCTGTAAGTTCCGTATAATATAACAGAAAACTCTGCATGTTATAAGCAAAAAACAGGTGGGAAAATTTGAGATTTTTTAAGAAAACCTTTATATCTTCCCAAATATTTGTACTGAGTTTACGAAAATTCCTGTAAATATTATGCACATTATACATTACCATTTCTGAAAGTTTCATCTTGTTATCTGTATTTTGTAAAGCGGGGTGGGCCAAAAACGTTTTTGTCTTCATCAGTTTGTAGACGGTCCCCTAATTAACCTCAGGACCGAATCTTCAATGTAAAATGTGAGTTTTTGTCTATTCTGTACATGTCCGAAGTTTAAAGGCAGTCAGTTAAACCATTCCGGAGAAATTATAAAAAATGTGAAAATCTGCAAGTGTCCGGATACTTTTGGGCATATAGTGTAGCCATGCTACTTTTGACGAAAAGATTAGAAAAGAAACAGATGGAACAATTGAAATTCTAAAGGAAATGAATGATACTGAATATATTTCAACACCTAAACGGACTAATTGTGTACAGAAATTTGCACCAGCTCCTGAAGTATTTTATTTTGAACAACATCAGAAAATAACGGACATGATTACAGGAAAATCTCATTGGAATTTCTCGAGATGATGGCTGAAAATATGATTGTCCAAACTATGGAAGAAGGTAACAAGTATGCAGGACTGAAAAATAATCACTATTTTTGCTTAAAAATCGATGAATTGAAACAATCTTTGGGTATAATTTTCTATAGTGGATATCACATTTAACACAGAGAAAAAAAATGTACTTTGAAAATGCTTCTGATACTGGAACAACGCATGTTAGTCAAACAATGTCAAGAAAGCGATACTTTGATATCAAGAGGCATTTACACTTCAATGACAATACTGCTATTGATTCAGATCGCTATTACAAAGTTCGCCCAATTTACATATGGTTGAATGAAGTTTTACAACAGTCTGATGTGTTTTCGGAGCATTTAAGTAATGACGAAAGAATAGTCCGCAATTTTGGAAAATATGGATGAAAAATGTACATGAAAGAAAAAACCCATAAAATTTGGGATACAACCTTCTGTATACTCTCATCTTTCGATGTATATCCTTTTCATATTATATAATATCAGGGAACAGAGCAATTATGCAAGCAATTGTGACATTACTATGAAAAGAAAGAAAAAAAATCATTAGTCCAAACAATAGTTGAAAATTTGCTGTCTATTTTTGACTGGTATTAGGCACGGGGACACGGGGCGGCGTTCTGTCTATTTTTGATATTCCAGCAAAGCACAAAATTCATATGGATAACTTTTTACATCGTATGATCTGTTTGGTCCCTCAGAAGAAAGTGTTTGTTTGCTAAGGAAACAGTTAAAGAGAATAGAATAACAAAATGCCCTTTTATGAAATTGAAACTGTTCGATGGATTGTCAGTAGAGTTGTATCACCGATCACCAATTTTGTAGACAATAGAGGCTTTTCAAAAGTAGAAAGAAGATTGAAGGGTGGAAAGCAGAAGATAGACATATCATCACGTGTTGTTTCGTATAATATGTACAAATACGGTGTGGATTGCTTTGATAATATCGTTGAAAAATATTTTTCATCCATGCAAGAAAAAAGTGGTATTGGCCATTATTCAAAAATACATTTGAGACATCACTGGTTGTAGCTTGGAAACTTTAAAACTTTTTGCTCTAGAAACAGTTGTAGATCTCCTGGAATTTCTATGACATATTACAATAGCTTATCTGGGATTGTGTGTACCTCGAAATGTTGAAGGAATAAGTTTGGGCATTCAACAAAAAAATCCAGTTTACTTAAAATAGCAAAGTGAATACTTTCTAGTAAAAAAACGCTAATGTCAGCTTAAAAACTGTACAAAAACCCTTAGTTATTTGTCAAAAACTGTAATTTAGGAGTTCGCTTTGAGTTTTTCAGTCATTTCATGTAACCCAAGATGCTTGACTGCAAAGCATGTAGTAGTGGATTTCACCATCGTCCTATATATAGGACAGCTTGTAAAAAGACAACTGATTAAGTTTTCTTAACTTATTTAATTTTATACCTTTGCTTGAGGTCTCATTAGTTTGTGATAGAATTTTTTTGAAAAGATATTAATTTTTTCTTAATGTGGTAAAATATGGGTTTTAATATCCAGTGCCATTGTAACTGCGGTTGAGGTAAGTAATTCAGTTCCATAATAACTGCGGTGATTATGTATAATTACCGCGGTAGTTATGCATAATAACCAATTATCTACATTGATCGTAACATATATGTATATATATATAGAAAGAGAGAAGAAGAAGAATCTCTAAGTCTGAGAACATTAAAAAATTCTGGAAGATTGGTGCTGTTTGCGTTTGACAATTAGATTGAGGAATTATTTTGGGATTTGTTTGAAATAAATTTTTCAAAGTAGGACCAGTGTAGTACAAAATAACCTCATCAGACATCTTTCAGAATATAAATTTCGTCTGCCCTTCAGTTACTTTAAATGTGTTAAAGTTTTACTCAGGTACTTAAATATGGCATTAATTTCAGAAGAAAAATAATAAAGAAATTCGGAATGCTAGAAAAACATATTATAAATTCCTTTTTTTATTTAATAAGTTAAATATTCTGCTTCTAACCGAAAGTGCTATTCATTAAGTAATTTTTAAAGCCATCACAGAGAACCTCAGTGCAAAAAGACAATAAATTGACAGCATGCAACTTTACTAAGCATCCCAGTATGCCAGAAATAGACACGTACTACACCTGGTGATCGTAATTTTAAAGACTATGCGTTTTGAGCTCTACGTTATTTGCTTCGATTGTTGGAATCGTGACGAACTTCAGATGTCTATTATTCAAAGAATGATAAATAGTGTATGACAAAAAAGTTACTGAAATTTGTAATCGGAAAGGAAATTAGCAAACAAAAAAGATTTCGATTTAATGACTATAATGCAATTATAAGTTTTCGGGTTTTGTTTTTCTTTAACTACATCATAAATGCTCGTTGATTCCAATAAAAGGCTGCAAATACTAAGATTCTCTAATATAAATTTGATCTGACATTAATTATCAGATTTCGCCTCTTTATATGAATACATTAAAGAAGTGCAAGAAATTATTCCTGGAAACAATTCTCAGCGAGCTTTTAATTATTTTAAAACGACTGGCTCTTTTATCATCGTCTCAAATCTTTTAATAGAGCCGGACATCTGACTTCTTGGATTTTTAGGAATGGAAAATGTATGCAGTGTGATACAATTCTAGTTTATGAAGCTAGAAAAAGATATATATGAAATAATCTTTTATTCATCTTGTGGAAGAACACACAGTGATTCACAAATACGAAAGTTTAGGCGAAGCAACAAAGCAACTGCACTCACATATTCGATTTGACAGCTATTGGAAAGATCTCTCCATAAAATCCGGAGTTTTATTGACGTTCCTAGTGACTGCTATGATATCTGAACAGACTCATTGGACACTTTTATTAGTTTTCATGCTCAGACTTGATTAAGTAATTCCTGTGTATTGTGTTGGTTTTGTGAAAGCTGGTAATTCATTAATTGATTAAGATTAGAATCAAGTCAGTCACTGTCATGTGGAGGCAATTCACGGAACGCTACATTCACGTGGTAAATGTCAAAGTAAATATGGTAATATATTATCATTATATAATATAAAATGGTAATATATATACCGTTTTCACAAGCTGCAATCAAATATAGAAATTAACTTTTGGAATACGACATATAAAATCTGTAACTTCCTCTTAAAACGGAGACTTTGACAAAGAAGTAAGAAAATATTGTCTCCCTTTTCTAGTCTTTCGAAGATAATGGCTGTTTTCTTTATCAACAACCCATGGGATTACTTTTCTTGTACTCTTTTATTAGCAAGAAACCTGCTCATAATGCATACATCGATGTAATGAAAAAGAGGAATAAAACTATCTGCAGACTTATTAGAGAACCCACAGATCAGATGCACGAGGTGAATAGAACCCTAATGACTTAGTAGTGCAACAGTTGTACAAGCTCGTATGTAGAAGAAAAAATCCTACTCTGGCACAGCATCTTTACTCTCTGTAGGTTAAAGATTAAAGAACTTATTCATATTTTCATAAGAATATATTAGTGATGGTCATGAAAAAGTTTTATGCTTCGAACTGATATAATCAATCAGGAAAACTGTACTGGAGATGGTCGTAATCTATACCCAATGATAAAGCGTTTGCTGTTAAGATCTCTGTTCTAAATAGAGTAAAGTGGGAACCGATTTAACAACATCACAAATATAAACGTTTCTGGCAGCTATAATTTTCCTCTTTTATACTATTGTAATAAATAAAAATGCTCAATGGATTTTACCTTTTAAATTGGTTTAAGAAACTTCTTACAACAAACGCATATTTATGTATGAAGATGAATTTTTTAATGTGTAGTCACGGTACCAGTTCCCATTCTCGTCGGGTTAACTGAGCACTCCCTCTCTAAAACTTAATAGTAAGGAGAAAAAATTATTTTAGTATATGGGGAGTTCTTTTATTATTGAATAATATTTAAATATCGTTTACATAGTTAAAAACTAAAAAAATTATATTTTTATTGCAGTTGTAAGTGAGAAGGACATTGAGCTCTACCTCAGCAGTAGATTGACAGCAACTTAAATATTTTCAAATGACTTGTAATGAGACACTTATTTAATCTTAAATAATCCTTTATCAATTAATTTATGTCCGTACACATAGGTACGTGTGTTTTTACGAATTTGTGTGAAACAGCAGGAAATATAATAACTTTTGATTATAACTGTATTTATTGAAAACTCTAAAATTAACATATAAAGTTATTTCCAAAAGCCGCTGGAAGCTATAAGTTATTTCGAATGTTAGCTAAATATTCATAAATAAAGATTAAACTTATTAACAATATCTTTAAAAGAATTTTTCAAACCGAATTAAACAGCAAAATATTTAAAGTAACTTACTGCAAAGCATGACAAAATAAAATTCAATACACAAAAACAATGTCAACAACAATTATAACATAATAATTAATAATCGAGATTAGGATAAGAAACTTTGACACTGGACAACTTTATAACAATTTTTTATGCGAAACAAAAAAAAAATAATTAAATCTACAAAGTGTAATTTTGAAAGTAATTTAGTTACTTTTATTATAATTATTAAGTTATACTCACCATAATAATTTGAAGCGGGCCTTTTTTCCAGTTGTAAGCACATTTTCTTCCTTTGATGAACTCAACTTTTTTCTAAACTGTTCTAGAGCGATTGCCGGCCTGACCGTTGTTTTGGAGAGAAGGCCTCTCGAGTATAGCCAATAAGTGGTTTGGAAATTCCTTTACTCCATATTTTTAAAATATTAAGGGGACATGAGACTGTTAAACATCGAAAATTTTCAATTCTATGAAAAAAAAACATACATTATTTCCCTGTCTTTTCTGAACAGTTTAAAACAATCCGCGTTAAGAAATTCCCATAATTATGAAAGTTATGAAGAAAATGTATCAGCTCTTCAACGTAAACATTGAATATGGCCATATCTTTAAAGCGCTATATCTCAAAATGTGTTTTGTTGATGTTGCGCGCACGATATCTCAAGAACTATTGAATATTTATACATAAAATTTTTACCGAATATGTATATAGCTATGTTCTACAAATTGAACCATATTTTTATACATATCTCTCCAAAGCAGTTTTTTTTTGGGCGGGGGAGTAGAAAAGTTTAAATTTTAACTATTCTTAACATTTTTATTTTAAATTGATATATAAAATAGAAATTAAATTTAAATGTTAATAAATTGTGCTTCAATTTCTTAAACAGACTGTTTGGATTACTTAGATATCCAAAACATTGTGTTTAGATAAATATTTTATCCGTAATCATGCGAGCAAGCTGACTATCTCATTTTTCTCCAAAAATTATATCCATATTTATTACTCTCTCAAATAAATAGATACCAATATGTAGGTTTGAAAATGCGTGTACTATAAGAGAAAGAACAGATATTTTTCTAGAAAAAAGTGAGTTTGTCAATTATATTGTTTCAGAGATATAATGTATCGAATTTAGCAGTTTTCCACCATTTTTTCGAGGTTTAAGAGCTGTATGTCCCCTTAAGGTGGTGCCCAGTTGCTTTGTGTAATCAGTTTCTCCACCTTACCATACAGCCAAACATATTGACGAAATAATTTTTTTAATAAAATAAAAAAATCGATTTTATGCAATCTTTTGCCAATTAATACAATGATAGTGATAGAAGAGAAATATTTGCTAAAAATAGTCGTTCTTTCCCACAAAGGTTTTCACTATGGATATAAACATGATTTTTCAAAAAGAGAAGCTGTTACATTTAGTTCAGTTATATTTACGTCCCATTTTGAAGCAACATGAGGGGGTTTTTTAGACAGACTTCATAATTCTGAACCGCGGTCAGATGACGAGGACAACACCTGAGCTGGTACCCCTCTCCCCAAACTTCGGCTCCAAGCCAGAGGGAGGAAGTCTGACCTACGCCTCAGATTTAGCATGTAATAGGCCCACATCCACAGCGGAACTTAAATGGAATAGGGTTTCGAACCTGAAACTCTCCGTCCCCGAAGTCGAGACCTTACCACTAAGCCACCGCAGCCCCAGAAGGTGTTAAGTGCCCATGTAATCAATCATATTATGATGCATGATAAACTCCGTGTATGGTGTTTCATACATCATAAACATAATTCTGTTTAATGATTTAATTTATCTGTTGAAATATAGGGGTCGGGGAGTCTTCCTCATAGAATCCTAATAGGACTATTGTAGGAACTGTGTCATCTGGTGACTGAGCGTTAAGCTGGGCATTCACCAGTAATCCAATCCATTCCATTTGACTCCAAGACCGGTTTTTTCCACCCATTCAAGTCGATGGAATAGGCAGGTCATTCACGGAGACTCCAAAGTTTGTTTTGAGACACCATGTTTGAGAAAGTTCAAAGTCCCAGACTAACTCCAACCCACTTTCCCCCTCCCCATCGCTCTCCACACACACACGGGTGATTTATCGCCATCTCGAAGAATCATATTTCATTTTTATGGCCTTCCATTTCATTGGGCATCAAATTCGTTGGAATTCCAATAGCGTGTCTATATGCGCCAATTTTCATCGGGATTTCACATTGAAGAAAGGTTTTGCCTTCCCGTGTTCCAAAAATCGTGGATTGGAATAGCGGTTAATGCCCCGCTTTAGGAAGAGGGAGTACGGTAAGAGGAGTCGATAAGGGAGAAAGTCAAGATGGATGGCAACCCGCCATAACGAATTTTCCAAAAAAGCATGTTTTGCTCGAAAATCTATAATGTTTAATTCTTGTCATTTTATATGTAGTGTCTGTTCTGTGTACGTGTTTTCGTGTCCACGTGTGTTTTCTTGTATGTCCAGCAATTAAAACAGTTAAAAATTCATCTGGTGGAGTTCGCGCTTTCCTGGTGCTAATGACGAATACAGTACATGAAGCATAGCGAGAAATAAGAATTTGTTACATTATAAATTTTTGGAAAAGAGAGAAAAGTAGCAGAAAAGTTGGGGGGTTTTTTGCCACTTAAAATTATAAAACGCAACTTTTCTTTGAAGGCAGCAAGTGACAATTATGCTATTCAAAATATTTCACCTTCAAGCAATGAAAAATAAACAAATATATAAATAAACAAGTCTCTAAATAATATTTGTGAAGAACAGGAAAAAAATCTGACTTCTGAAGCGAATTTTAAAAAATTGAAAGTATCGCCAGATTTCGTTTAGAATGTAAATTTAAGTATAGACGATATTCACTTTATTCGAAAGACGCCGCCAACTAAGTTTTTCTTGAATCAACCCTCTCTTCTGGCGAAGGAGTTTCTTTTTATTTAGCATACCTTTCTTTGGCTGCTGTAGAGAAAGCAAGAGCTTCTCGCATTTTTTTGTCCCGATCCTTGACGTACAGAGATCCGCAGTCTTTTTGTGCATCGCCCGTACTTTCAAAAAAACTCGATAATTCGCATTTCCAATTCAGTTACATTCTTGACTTCCTTCGTAAATCAAAAAGTCGGGAATCATACACGAATTGAAAGAACTGATTTTAGGAAGGGAAAGAGGTTGAATCGTGAGGTAATTTTTTGAATTGTTAGAAAAATATCTCGCTTGGTTAGTTGTCTAAGGTTTTATGGTGGAAGAATCATATTTAGCCAAGCTACGTGATGGTACTGGATTATTGACTTTCTAGAGCGCAAGAGTCATATTTGACTACACTCTCTGAAGCAAACGGTGAAATCTAAAAACACATTAAAATTTAAAAAAATATGAGAAAAATTGAAATTCGAAAATACTTAATTAGCATGAAAATTAAAATTCGAACAAAGTTAAAACAGTAACCAAGCAACAAGCAACTTAATACAGACTTCAGTGATACAAAATCAAGTTAAAAGTTGCCCAAAAGTTCAATACAAAATGTTATCCACATTCGAAAGAAAATTATATATAAGTATTGCTTGATACTAGCGAACATTTATTTTTATTCGAATATTGATGTTCAAATTAAAAATAAGGACAGTTGGATTTAGTTTTGTCAGTTATTTCATCAGCACCACAAATTATACTCTTCATCAATTTGCATCGATTCCACTCCTAAACTTCGGTTGGAAGACGAATAATATGGAAACGAAAATTATTCCTTGACAACGTAATATTTCTATATACATAGTTCAATTTTCTCTTCTCCTTCTTTCTTTGGGTGCTGACGTAACTTTTTGAGTCTGTGCAAGCCAGTGGAGTGATGAAATATTCTTTTATTTAGTAGAAGTACTTGTGGTTTTGGGACTAAAAGGTAAAGGCATTTTAAACGGAATGGGAGAAGTTTCCTGAATTTTGACATTTTTTTCTGAATTTATTTCATTTTAGTTATCGGTTTTAGATCTAGTTTCTTTTATTTAGGTTTGTTCTTTTCACCTATTAGAAATCAGAGATAAGTTGGAATGCAGAAATTACTTAATAAATTTGATCATTAGGCTGGGGGATGAAGTAATGATGCTGTTGTCATTGATTCATATGAGGTGGTATCAATAATGGAAGATATGCTGATTGAATTTATTTGGATGGAAAGTGTGACAGATGTTTTCTGGATTTCAGAAGCTTAACTTCCCCTAGGAGTCGGTGAATGATAATTTGTTAATTTTCAAGTTTTGGTTATGGGAGTTAGTTTTAGTTATTTTGAATTTTATTTTTTGTCCAAATAATTTCTGCTGCTCGCTTCCATGCAGGTCAGATACATGAAACGAAGTGTGCTCACATTTACAATTGTAAAGGTGAGCACACTTCTTTTCTTAGAAAATTATTGATTATCACATATGTCCTTAGAAGTAAATTCAGAATTGTCATGACCCACTTCTACACAATGGAAGCAAGTGACCGTCCTGTGGCAGATAGCTTTAGAACGTTGAAAGCACTGATACTGGATTCGCTTAAGAGGGTTAGGAATATATACACTGACACAGCAATGAATATGTTAAGTTTTTACAAGCAGACTGCCTGATATACCCAGCTTTGGTCGAGTAAAAATAGTTTCAAATCTATTTACTTATAGCACTTTAAACATAATCAAACAGTATTTTGCTGCAGCGCATTTCATTAATTTTCTTTCGGCCTGATCCCTCGGTTAGCAACTTAAACCCCTCTCTTTTTTTGTCTACATATTTTGAACCACATGACACGATTCAACCCAGCTAAAAAAAATTTGCAGAAAATCTGAAGGTATTTGGAACATGTTTTCTTCAGATTTTCTGCAGAAAAAAAATGCAGAATATCTGAAGAAAACTATGTTAAATACCTTCAGATTTTCTGCAGAAAGAAATATGTTCCAAATACCTGCAGATTTTTCCACTGTGTGTCAAGGTTTAATATTATTAATTTCAATTATTATTAATTTAATTTATGAATAAACTTACTTAAACGATTTGGAATGTGACGAAACTTCAAGCTCTTGTCTGGGATTCGAGCCCGCTATAAGCAGGCGCGCTACAGGCAGGTGCCCTAACCACAAGGCCACGTCGGCATACGCGAGGTGGGGATAAATTAATCTATTTAAGTTATAGCGTCACCATGGCTCTCGTGGCGCCATCTAGTGGTGTAAAAATTAACCAAGGTCAGAATATTTGTTTCAAAAGTCGTAGAGATGTGTAACAGATGAGATTAGTAATATTTTTGTTCAATAATTTAGATTCTCAGTTTCAATAAATTCATTTTCACCTTCTATATTTCTGGGAAGCCTTCTCTCCATCCAAAAGGGCGAAAGCTCCACTTTTCCTTTCTTTTTCGAGGAAAATAGCTAGTCAGAAAGACAGTTGGAAAACTAATTGGAAATTAATTCAATTATGGGGTAAAAGTTTAAAATGGTAAAACCTCAAATATTTATTTTAAAGATTAATTTAGAATTCATTTTTTCAGTGGCATATTTAAAAAATTTAGTCCTAAGACATTTTTCCATTGGGAAATTTTTTGAAACTCCTGTCTGCTGTAAAATTAAACAATAATGATAATTACATTCTAATTGTGTTTTATATCCATTGGAAAATAGAGCTGCAATATTAGAGAATATGGTGCAAAATATGTATTTAGAGAAATGTAGATATTATGAAAATGCAGTTAAATCTTCAAAAAATCAACAGATATTGGTCGAGTTTAATGATTTTGTGAAAATATGCTAAATAACTGCAAATTGAATTAAAGACAAAATGCAAAGTCTTACAAAATCTACAGGATATTTAAAGAAAAAAATATAAATAAATTTTTTGCAGATTTTATGCAGATTAAATTGAAGAAAAATGCAGATTTTTTGTTGTCTTACAAAATCTGCAGAATATTTAGAGAAAAAAAATAAAAAGAATTTTTTTGCAGATTTTATGCAGATTAAATTGAAGAAAAAATGCAGATATTTTGTTGTCTTATAAAATCTGCAGAATATTTAGAGAAAAATATAATAAGAAATTTTTTTGCAGATTTTATGCAGATTAAATTGAAGAAAAAATACAGATTTTTTCTGTCTCCAAAAAATCTGCTGAATATTTAGAGAAAAATGAAATAAGAAAATTTTCTGCAGATTTTCTGCAAATTAATTTGAAGAAAAAATGTAGATTTTTTTTGTCTTCAAAAAAATCTGCAGAATATTTAGAGAAAAATATAAGAAGAAAATTTTCTGCAGATTTTCTGCAGATTAATTTGAAGAAAAAATGCAGATTTTTTCTATCTTCAAAAAATCTACAGAAATCTTTAAGAAATCTTCAAAAAAAGAAATTTTCTGCAGATTTTTTTTAGCTGGGAAGAAACACTTGGAGTTCCATTTTTTCCTCCCCATTATTCATTACGGCCCTGACTGACATCCTTCTTTTTGGTCACGTCCCTTCCTGCCGTGACCCGAAATACCATTCTCCTCTTTTTGGTGTTTGTGCGACTGGTCAGAAAAACACCGTATAGTGTTCCTTCTTTTCACTTTCTCGTATACGAAGTATACAAAGCGAAAGTATTGTAATCGTCAAAAAATTCGAACTCGAGATTTCGACGAATCTCCTCGTTTTAGACCTTCCTGAGTCCGAAAAGCACAATTTTGGAATTATGTCTGTCTGTCTGTCTGTGAACACGATAGCTCGAAAACTATTAGAACTACAGGGATGAAATTCGGTATGTGATCTTTACACATAATTTATAGGTTTCTATCAAATTTTGGACAAAATCCGTCCACGGGAAGTCTGTCTGTCTGTTTGTCCGCGGTCATACCAACACTATAACGCAAAAACTTGAATAGCTAGATGGATAAAATTTTGTACACAGTTTTATCATCATGAATGTAGGTCCATATAAAAGTTTGGGCCAAATCCGTCAAAGGGTTGACTGTCTGTCGGTCTGTATAATTTACTTTTGAAGAGAATCCGTGATCTCCACGTGCATGCGTACTAGAAGCAATCTTCTGTGCACGCGAAAGGAACAGAACGGAATTTCATTACCGAGTAGCGTATTACGTCAGTTTGTCCTTGAGCCGGTAAGAGCTCAAAATCGGTACACATCTCTTTGAATTTGATTCTTTACCTAGATATTTTTCAATCACTATAATGTAAAACCTTCTGATAGTCATTGGATTCTGGGAAACAGTAGGTTCGAATTTTTTTAGCCACGCGGGGGAAGGGGAAACGGCACCTTTTTGGGGAAGTATACGAGAAAGTTTAGGGAAGAACACTTCCGCTGGTTTTTCTTGGGGTTTCTCCTTTCGGCAGGAACGGGAATCAGAAACCTTGAATGATTTTACAGTCACTGGGATTATTTTAAAATTTCCTAAAATATAATGGAAATATCACATAGAGGCAATAATTATACTCACGTCATTGGATTGCAGTGTGTGCATATTAAAAGATGTGCATACTACAAAATAAAAGCGGAAGTAAAAATTATGTCTTTGCTTCAATGTACAGAGGAAGTAATACTTTTATCATAATTTTAACAGTGGTAAAAACAGGTAGGTGACTCATTTGATGCAAGAATAAAATTGGTTTGAATTTAATTACAATAGTAGGAAGCATTATTACAAATTGCACTTAAAAGGATCTTGAAAAATTTATTGAAATTGGAGCGGAAAAACAGGGCAATAAAATTAGTTGCATTGAAAAAATAATTGTTTATCTTTAAAATGGTATTTAAATCATTTTATCGTTGAAATTATTTCAGAAGATATTGGCTAGAAACTGAGCAAAAAAGTTAAGCCCAAGTTATTCTTAATATTTGTTATTTAATTAAATATCTTAAGAATTAGTTAATTTTGAAAGTTGAAAATACCACATTTGACATAGCATATTTTTAGTAATTTTGCATATACAAATTTCATTTCGCTACTG
This sequence comes from Araneus ventricosus, assembly GCA_013235015.1. Classification (NCBI taxonomy): domain Eukaryota; kingdom Metazoa; phylum Arthropoda; class Arachnida; order Araneae; family Araneidae; genus Araneus; species Araneus ventricosus. The sequence continues at coordinate 542,797 of BGPR01000406.1, forward strand.
TTCATCGTTCAGGAGGAGTTCTTCTGACAGACAGACAAATATACCCATGTATTTTCTGCTTTATATTATAGATATAATTTTGATTATATCAACGTTAAAAGTGCATTAGATGTCTCTTATGAGATGTTTTGTATTAAGAGGACATATGACTCTAAAGCCTCGAAAAAATGAGGGGAAAACTGTCAAATTCAATACATTATATCTCTGAAACAATGCAATTCATATACTCAATTTTTTTATAGAAAAATATGTGTTCTTTCTCTTATGGTATACACATTTTTAAACCTTAATATTGGTATGTATTTATTGGAGATTAATAAATATGGGTACAATTTTTGAAGAAAAAACGAGATCGTAATCATAAGCGCATGATTACGGATAAAATATTAGTCTAAACATAATATTTTGGATATATAAGTAATCCAAACAGTCTGTTTAAGAAACTGAACCACAATTTATTAACTTCTGAATTTAATTTCTATTTTATATACCAATTTAAAATAAAATAGTTAAAATTTCAACTTTTCTAACCCCCCAAAAATCTTCTTTGGAGAAAATATCTACAAAAATTGTGGTTCAATTTGTAGAACATAGAACAATACATATTCGATAAAAATTTTATTAAAAAATATTCAATAGTTCTTGAGATATTGATTAGCACTATATTTCAAACACATTTTGAAATATAGCGCTTTAAAGATATGATAAAGATAGCCATTTTCAATGTTTACGTTGAAAAGCTGATACATTTTTCTTCATAATTTTCATGATTATGAGGATTGTTTTAAATTGTTCAGAAAAGACTGGGGAATAATATATATATATATATATTTCATAGAATCGAAATTTTTCCAGGTTTAACAGTCGTATGTCCCCTTAAGTAGATGACTATCCTATTTAATACTAATATGACGCATATTGGTCACTGTCTGGCCTCTAAAATATTCATCAATTTCTTCAATCGGAATAATTGGTAACTATTTTGTGCACGTTACCCATCCATTTATCAGTATTGGAGTAAGATTGTAGTAATTTTTACTTTATTTGCATACAGGTCAGGCAAGGAAACTCTATAAAATCCGCCTGAGGAAGCCATGCAACATGTCATTTTATAATTATTATGGTGTTTTATGGCATTAATTATAAAAAAGTTTCTGCAGTTTTGTTTATTTTACTTATTTTCTGTTATTTCCTCTGTAAGACATATTTATACCATACATGCATTGAAATCGACAAAGAACTGGGTCCAATCCATGAAGATTTGATGAACTAGCTCTTAAAATCTTAATTCCTATTAATGCAATGAAATTAGTGTACTTTTTGATAGGCACGGCATTGCTTATTTAATATAGCACTAGAGGAAGGCAATTATCGTTCAAAAAATTAGTGGTATTACTAGCTTTAAGTTTTCTCTGAACTGCATCATAAATTTCAAAAATTAAAGGAGATTCGAACTTTTTGTCCGAAATATCGGATTCGTCTGTTTTGTCTTCGTCTGGGTTAATTGCATCAGTCGTTGCATTCTGTGCGTAACGGTTACGGTTTGGACATCACGCAGTTTACAGGCACAATGCAAACCTAAAAACAGTATCATGTTTAAAAAAATCACCCAATGTTTTGAAATATGTTAACGAATTGGTTAGAAATAAACTGAAAACATTAATATTTATTTTTTTCTTAGTCAAACTAGAGCTATTAAAATATTCACACTGATTATTCACAATCTTGTTGTTTTTGTTGCACGCGGCTGTAAAAAAGGAAAAGCATTGTTGCAAAATTTTCTTTAAACTAATATTGGAATTTTTTTAATTAACGAAAACAATTGCACGGAAATGAAGTTAGTACCACTGAAAAGCTAATTTTTTGAATTTTAAAGTGGCGTAAAAATAGTTTAATACCTTTTGTGTTTTTGTGTAATAATATGAATTGGAGTTATTGAGGACAAACGTTAACATGCCTATGATTTCTAATTAAAATTTTGAAAAACTACTTTTTAGCCCCTACTATCCTAGAATTAACCGTATGCCAAATTTGGTAGCTCTAATTCCAACAGTTGGACCAGTAGAGAGTTTTGAACGATTTTTGCATCAAGAATGTCGCAAAGGTAGTGCTCCAATCTATACACTGTCATGTTAATAAACATTATAATTTTAATGAACCCTTGCATGATTTTTCTGGATGCTTTCAATAAAAGCCCTGTCTCCAAAATAAACCCTAGTTAAGATCATCAGTGTTGCTCATCAATCAAGAAATGTTGATTTAAAGATATCTCTATTGCTGGACATGAGACATTACAGTCAATGGCCTTAATTAATTTTTAATAATGGTCCCGATTGATTTTTGATTAATTAAAATTTTGAAAAGCTCTTTCTTAGTCAGCACCTGCTAACATAGAAGTATCTATGTGCCAAATTTAGTAGCTCTGGGTCCAACTGTCTGCGCCTATAGAGCGTGCTGGACGGTTTTTACCGCATGTCACCATTTGCAGATAGCATGTCAGCCTATAAACTTTATCATGTTAAAAATGTAGATTGCCTTAGAAAGTTCTTACAAGTTTATGCTCTTCAATCTAGTTTGAGTTTAATCAGCAGAATTTGCAGTTTTTGCTCAGATCACAAACGAAGTACAAAAATGTGACTTGGAAACGAATTCTCAACGAATTTCTGCCAACCTGAAGCCTACCGTGGCGTTTTAATGTCACCCAAAACCTTTTGATACTGTCAGAATATCTGATTTCTTGATTTTTTACAGCGAGAAAATGAATGCAGTGGAGGAATTCCTAGTGGATGAAGCTAAAATGAGAGATATGAAAGAATCTTTTATTCATTTTGTGAAAGAACCTACCGTGTTCATCATTATGATTCAAGAATATTTCAAGGGGAGTTACAAAGCAATTGCATTCGTAGCAAATATCCGATATGACAGTTGCTGTCAAGATCTTTTTATAAAATCAGAGGATTTATTGGCATTCTAAGAAACCGTTATGTTGAAGAAATTTTTGGCAGAAATTTTAATAAATAATTATGATATATGGATGCTTATTTCTATACGGCGTATAGAAAAGTAAATTATAGTAAACATTAAAAAATTCGACTTCAAGATTTTGATGAATTTCCACCATTTTAGACCTTCCTGAGTTCGAAGATACCATTTTCGGAAATAATGTCTGTCTATATTTTAAAACGATATCTCAAGCACGCAATAGGCTAAACTGGCGAAATTTGGTGTGTGGTAACGCTAAAATTGTAGATTTGCATCAAATTTTAAAAGAAATCCGACAGGATGATGTCTGTCTGTTTCCGTTCGTGCGTATGTGAATAAGCCAACTTAATTATGACTCTATTGACTTTGGATTTCTTTAGGGTGCACAGGCTCATGGACCTGATATAACTCTGCTGATCTTCGGGGATCATCATCAACAACAAGGTAACTTAAAAACGCAATGAGATAGATGAATGAAATTTGGCTCCTGGTTTTCATCACCAGAATCGTAGATGTGTGCCAAATTTTTGACCAGATCTATAAGCGTGTTGACTATCTGTCTTTCTGTCTATTCGTGCCTGTATGAAAATGACAACTCTAAAATGGAACATAGTGAATTTAATGTGATGTTTGCACCAAAACTATAGATCTGTGCTACATTTTGGGCTAAATACATCGATAGATGGACTATCTGTTTGTCTATCGATGACACAGTAACTTCAAAGCGCAAAGAGATAGGTAAATGAAATTTATATGTGATCTTGAAATCAAAATTATGGATCTACAATAAACCCCTGTTTCTGGCGATTTTGTGCAAACGTTAATGTTATAATTAATGCGTTAATGTTATAATTTAATTCGCCCATTGCTGGAATTTCATTCATACGCATTACACAGCAGAGCGTCGGCCACGCTGACATATTGAAATTGAAGCCAAAGAAATCGTACAGATTGCAGAAGTAATCGACGGAGAGGGAATATGGAAGAAGGAGAAGTCGAAAAATTAATCGAGAAATGACAATTGAAGAATTGGATTATCTTGTAACATCATCCGACAGCAAAAGCAGAGATAATGAAGAAGAAGATAAAGCGTCCATATCTTACAAGAAGTTAACGAATTGTAAACAAAAGCACAGAAATTGTCTGATTTTGTACTAGATAGTGACCTAAATGAAGAATAAAAGCGAACACTTTATGAGAGGCATTGAAAAACTGCGCTCCTTACCGCGAAGCTTTTAAAGAGTTATGTCAGTCATAGTCCCAAGCAAAAATCGCAATTTTTAAAAAAAATTATCGTATAATGTAGTATTTACTTTTTAAGCAGTTATAAAAATTCTTTCAATTAATATTTGCTTCATTTTTCCTTTTTAATTACAACAATATTTATGTTTGTTTAGATTATAGATACTTTTAAATTAAAAATAACTATATCTAACAAGGTTTTCCATAGAAAGTTAACCGGAAAGGGATTTTGCCGTATGCAAAACGTATCAGTGACGGTTTACTAAATGGCCATTTTATTTTACAGTAGCGGAAAAAAAACCCACCCTATATAGTCAAAGGGTCTTCGCGGTTCGTCAAAGCTAGACAGAAAACGCGGCGTATTGTGAAAGTATACGATAAAAATCGACGGGAGAAACTCATACTAGTTCTGATGAGGAATTACAGCATTTTATATTACTGTTGCGAAAGTTGACTATACATTAAGTTTGGATACCATATTATTTATCATTTAACGACACTTATTGCTGAATTTAACACATTGTATCTCTTTTACAGCGGTTGATCTAATTGATTCCTAGGAATACAAATTATGTTCCTTATTAGTTAGACTTCAGCTACTGCTGTCCTGGTCATCAGGAAAATTAGTTTACCATTGACATTGATTTTGCGTAATTGTTCGATCGAAGCAAATAAGACCAATGTGCGCTTTAGTAAGGATTGCTAATTAAGGGAGGTTTTTCTCCAAGCAAAACACAAATGCGGGCCATTTTCCCTTAAAAGTCCTCTAGGAATACAATCTATCCTCTATATACTAAAGTCAGACTTCTACTCAGGCGATATCTTTGTGTTCTATGATCGCTTTGATTAACAGGAGTTGCCACGCAATCCCTTTATCATGAGTCCTTGACTTGTGATCATGGTTAGATATGTTAAACCAAATGGGATTAGACCCACCAGTATGAAAGTTTATTTTGTAAGTGGTTAGTCAAAAGAAGCTATAATTTTTGCGCAATTAAGTCACTTACCCTCGCTACGCCACTGGCCATGCTCCCAAAACATTAGTGAGTTTATGTCACTTCTTAAAAGTGCGAAAAGTGCGAGGGGCGAAAACATTCCATGCCCGTGCGCCATTCGCACAAACTAAATCACTGGTGATGATGGAGAGAGAAAGAAAAATTAATATTATGACCCGGACTCCACATACCCTCGCTACGAAACTGCCAGGGTGGCGCCACGCTATGCGATCCGGGGGCGAGAAAATGCCATGCCCCTGGAGCCGGTCACACAAGTTAAACTAGTAATAATGATTGGGGGGAATCACATTATTACCCGGACGCCATTTATCCAAGCTATGCTTCTGCATTTGTCACATGAATATGTTATTATTTCTTCCCGTTTCTGATGTTTTTGTTGTGAGATGTATATAACTGAGGGGAATAAAAAAACTTTGAAGGACAAACTTCTAAATTTTATATATAAGAAATAAGAGACGACGGATTTGTCTCTCTGGATAGTTGTCTATTGAAGAGTGGATTAACAATCGGGAAGCAATTGGGTATAGATGCCCGGGCGCCAGGCTTAGGGGGTGCCATTGGGACAAAACATTAGTACGATTATCTCACTTTTTAAAGCAAAATATCATGTATGGGCGAAAAAATTCAGGTTATGCCCCGGGCGCCATGTTAAGGAACGCTACGACAATGCTATTGCATTATACGGAACAGTAGAGAAAAATCTGTGACTTTGTGTAAAAATAATAGCGAATAGTGTTCCATATTAGTTTCTTTATAGCTTATTTGTCATCGGCCATTCCTTCTACGGTTTTCTTGAAACAAAACAATGTTGATACTATGCCGAAAAATGGAACGTATGACAATTACCTGATGAATATATTCACGAATAAATCTATCTATAATTGCTTAATTATCCAAAGACAAAAAAATATGCGGGTGGGTCTAAAACATAATCTAGTGCAGTTTCTAAATACTGTAGCAGCAGAAGAAATATTTCTACTATTTGCCACTTCGAGATATTCAGGTAGGGTAGGTCGGGGCTATTTGGCCCGTTTTTTCTTCTAAGAATTTTAAAATAAAGGAAATTCAAAATTTTTAAAGCTGACACTATCAGTGTACCTTCAGAAAGAATTCCCCATAGTAAAATTTGAATATATTAATTATCAGTATTAATTTAAAATCTCAAACTGACACCAGGTCGCTTGAGCCAACCTGCCCCGACTGCGGGGTGAGATGGCCCACTACTAGTATGAAGCAATTATCACAAAACATTCTTCTATATTATTATATTTTATTAATTGAAGTAACGCAGTTATGTTGTTATCTACATTATGCGTGTTATATACAAATTCTGTGCATCTCTATTCAATAGAATCTGAGATATAGCCTTTATGGTGATCATCAAACATTAGGTATTGTATAGCAGCGCCTCCTATTGCGTAATTATTATCAAAATTGAGTCCGCATGGTTTTTCACAACAAATATCTTGCATACTAAATCTGGTACAATTCCATCCTACATATTCTGAGATATTTCTATAACGTACATCCTGAAAAACCCTGTGTAGCAGCCCCCTGGGCATGTTGACACGCCGGATCAACGTGCCCCATGCGAAATGGGCCAGCTAACCCCATATCACCATTTTTGTTACTAATGAGTGTAGGGATTTATTCTGAAAGCATTTCGATAAACAAGCAAGCCCTATAGTAAAAATTAAGAATATCTTTCTGAATATCACTTGTAAAAATGGAAATTGTAATTTATAAGCAAAGAAAAAAAACGATTATTTATAAGTGAAGAAATTTATTCAGCTTAATTAATATTAGAAATTTCTAGCTTGCCCTTTAATGGACGCTGCGTCTTCAATGACGCTGATGTGGAAGAAGAAGGACGGAACAATACACACTTTTCTGGACTGACAGCGTTAAATACCGGAAAGTTTTAAAAATATCGTGACTGGCCCACGTCTACCCTACCACTTAAATCATTTAGTACCTTTTTATATGACAGAATTTTGCGAAAAATTATCGAAGATGGTCATGTTGGCAGGCAAGTCAACGCCAGTAACTCATCACTTGGCAATAGAATTCTGTAAATAATGGTTTTAGCATAACTGGAAAAACATGACAGTTCGTGTTCACAACAATACAGAATAAATAAATGATAAATATAGATATATATATCACTCATAACATAAGTAACATTTGCAGAAAATCACAGGTAATATATATTTACACAAATATTACTGTTTAATTCATTATTTAGTATTGCTCCTTTTTGGGGACGCTTTTTAAAAAATTTATTTCTACCTAAGCAGTGGAACTTTTAGCTTTGATTGTTGTACCTAAATTATGAACTGACTACTATAAAAGTTCAAATCCAACAAAAATAATTTTCCTAATTAAAAATAAAATGATTTCCAATCAAAAATAAATTGATTAATTTTAACTAAAAAATCTCAAAACAGCTTTTCATTTCATTTTTCATTCATGTTATTATTTCAATACTAGTAGTTCTGTTAACAGAAGACTTAACGTCCAAAAAAAAAACCTCAGATCTGTTCATTATTGCAGGTTTAAAGGTTTTTCTAATGTTGTCATTCATTTTGAACACAATATTGTTTCCAGGGGCACCGGAAATTATTTGTCTCTCTAAGATTCCCATATATACACTGTCTTACAAACATATTTACAATCTTTAACCAATCAGTGTACAATATTGCATACTTGTATTATGCGAAAAATTTTACTCCCTGTATTTAGAAAACAAATACAATAACTTATTAATAAAGTTACATCATAAATGTGCTAGTCCAAAATTATAGAAAATGTTACTCTCGAAAATAATGGTAGTCTTCAAATTTTTATAACATAAACCGTTTGGCTGAAATCGTTGAAAAAACATAAATTTCAAGAAAAGAATAAAAAAAAACAAGATTAGATCGAAAATAAACAAGTGAAAATAACTCTGAACATGGAACTATGATTTGATCTCTCTTTTTTTTTAATAAGAAGTATTTACACAAATCTTTGCTTTCACCAGTATTATCAAAATTACAATTAAACGTCTCGTCACTACCAAAATTATTCAAAGAAATAAAAATAGTGCCAAACTCGCCATTGACTCAAACACATTGAACTGCCATTAAACCCATTAAAACGGCCAGCATCTTGAAACAGAATTTAAAAATAAAAATTCATACATATACGTCTTTTATATGGCATCAAGGAACATTTATGCCAAATCCGAAGAAAATCGAACGATGCGTTTGGTCGTGAAGGCCTAGCAAACAAATTTACAAACAGACGGAACGTCCAAAGATCGAATTAAAACAGAGACCTCTCTACGCTCAGTAGATAATTTCTTAAGGAAATTGAAATAATAGAGTTTTTAGATATAATTGGTAAATATTATCATATCATATTTTTCGGTTGATTAGTTTAAGTTTTAAAACAAATACTTCGTTTTATGTAAATATATTTATTTATATTCGGAAAGAATATTTTTTGAGTTAGCTGATCGTTAAAAAGAATTTTTCTTTAAGAATACACCTTTAAAAAATTGGTTTGATTTAAATATTATTTTTAAGATAATTCACCATAGATTTAAGGCAACAGTAAAAAGTTTTAGACCGCTACTAGCATTTGACTTTTTTAAACTAACTTGAACATGCTTTTTTTTTTCCTTCGTTACTGAAATGTGAGAAAGAATGATAAGAGTTGCGAACTACATTTGGAAGTTTCAAAACTAGTTTTAACTGCATATCATTAAGAATGAAAACGGTAATCGATAAATTCGATGTAGTTAGGCTAGTTAGGAAAGTTTTTCCGTCATTTTTAATTCAAATTCATATTTTATTTTTTAAATCACCATTCTAATAAAAATCACCAAAGTTCTCCTTTCTCTGACAAAATAAACCGTCGTTCATTATTTAATGAAAAAGTTTCCTTCTTAAATTGATTATGATTCTCAGGAAGCTTATAAGACATGAAATATCTCCCTGCTAATGAAAAATGAACAATTCCCTGAACGGATACTGAATTCAAAAATTTGTTTTAATTTATGTCATCGCCTTTTATAATGTTTAAATTACAAGCGACAGTTGCGTCAGCTGAGGTAAAAAAAGACTTTTGATGCCATAAAAAAAAACCATAAGCTGACAACACTGATAACAGTGAATCCGTCCTCCGAAATTAATGTTCGTTCTGCTCGATTAGCGAAGACATATGCCACTGATTCCACCCGTTATTTTCTCAAGCTATTTGAAAAATTGCTATAGCTTAGTATCGAATTTGACTTAATCAAATGTAGTTAGTTGTCTCTGAATTTACGAACATTTCTTTTAAGTCTGAAAAGTTGTGTCAAAAGAATGTTTTAATATGAAATTGTACTTTTACAGAGAATTAAGTACTGGTTTGTTATAATTAAAGTAAAGTTCGCCTATTCAGAAAGCCCAAGTCCCTTCCTGGTTGGCGTCGCACGTTCGGGTTTCATTTATATATATTTATGTATCTTTATTTATTTATATTTATTTATTTATGTATGTATCTTTATTTATTTATATTTATTTATTTATGTATGTATCTTTATTTATTTATATTTATTTATTTATTCATATTTATATTTATTTATTTATTTATTTATATTTATTTATTTATATTTATAGTCATTTATTTATTTATATTTATAGTCATTTATTTATTTATTGTTCCCGTATGGTCAGCGACGCATAGGTGAGAGGCATCGAATTTTTGCCAGCATCATACCTTTAATTCTATTAAATATTTGGACATAAAATAGGCAAATTATGTTTTAACGATGTAAATAGGGTGTACTATATCATTTTTAGGAGAAAGCGCTACGTGGTTATAGTTAGAGAACAAGTATTTTGATTTAAGCAGAAGCAGTCGATTATTTGAACAGAAGACAAAAAGCCACTGCGTTGTTCTAAATTAAGTAGGAAAATATGTTATCATATCCTCAGATCTAAAATTTCTTTAGCTACTGTTTACTATAATCTTTTTATGAAAAAAGTTTAAAATTAACTTTTTTTTTGTATAGCATATTGGACCACACACAATAAGCCTATTGGACCACACAATAAGCCTATTGGACCATACACAATAAGCCTATTGGACTATACACAATAAGCCTAAATTGGACCATTTAAATCAATGGGATAATTATCTCATATTACCGTACCACTACGGCCCTCCCCCCCCCCCAACTCCAGACATATATCTTATACTACAGGAATAACTCAGAAAGCAGTTTATCATCACTAGAAGTCCTCATAAATTGGAATCAGAACAAATCAAAGCAAAAGACAATAAAAGGACACAAAAGTCATCAAATGCTGGATAGAACTTAGGATACGTAATATTTATAAAGAAATAAAGGAAGAAGAAGAAGTGATAAAATGCACAGAATGTCATACTTGTGTTCATACAATGCATGCTGGTATGATTTTGTGAATCAAAAAATATTTTTGCTTTAATTGTACGTAAAGAAATTGACGGTTGAATCTGGGCAAGCCGTTCCCTTGATTGGACCGATGGCACATTTTTTAAAATCTGCATTTTTCCTAATTTAACAGTTTCAATTGATAAAATTTAACAAAAAATTAAATTAAATATTAATAGAAAATAAATTAAAATTTATTGAAACTCTTTTGCATTATACAGAAAGGCGCATAAGCAGGTACTTCTAATAAAATACAAAAAAACAAATAATAGAAAAAACAAAAATTAAGTTAAAAAGAAAAAATATATAAAAGAAACAGAAAAAGTAAACAATAATAATAATAATAACAATAACAATACACCTTTATGCGCGCTCAAAGAATATTTACATTTTCTTTTTGTCTCTCTATTGGTTTTGTTTTAAAGGAATTTGTTAAGTTTCTTCTTTTTTCCTTTTATCCTATATTTCAGTTGTTGGACAGATTCAGGCCACAGAAAGGAATAAATTTTGACTATTGGTCATTCCTTTCTACAGAAAATTTGTCAAGTTTAGAACTACAATGGCGTGTGGTCTCCGAAGAAGTTCGCCATTCTGGTTCCTTTCCACTTTTTCTTCCATTTTGATTATAATTCTTACTTTCTAATTTTTTCTTTTATGTGTTTTAATTATTTGAGAATTTCTGTTGTTTAATACTATAGTTTTTTGTTAATTAATTTTAGGAAAATTTTGATGATGAAATCACTTGATGCTGATGCGTTGAGAGCGCATAAAGGTGTATTGTTATCATTATTATTATTGTTTATTTTTTCTGTTTCTTTTATATATTTTTTAACTTAATTTTTTTCTATTATTTCCTAATTTAAAGTGTATTTCATGAAAAGTTAATTATACTGTTTTGAAGATAAAGAAACTAAAAAAAATTCCACTACTTGTTTTTCGTTAAAATTATTTCTCCTTCACTGTACATCTAAAAAATGTCCAAGTGGTTCAAATTCGGCGACTATCCCCTATCATGTGACGAAGAGAAAAATTGCATCATTGGAAGTGTATTTTTCGCTACTTTCACATCTCGTTATACTGCGGTATTATCTTTTGTGCTTCTGGATATTGTTAAGAGATGGCGCAACTAGTCCTACTTTCTTCACATTTATCCAGTGAGATTCTCAACTTAAACGGAAAACATTATCATTTCCTATTTTCTGTATTTTCAATTTTTTTAGTTATTGTTGCATGTCAAAATAGTTTTTATGATAGATTCAGACACTTATCTCCGAGTACAGTGAATTTCATGTCCTTCATTGGAAGACGATAGTTCTGGAATAGTGGTAAATGTTAGTAACGATCATTTTATTCAGTATTTCGAATATTTTTTCGATTGTGTATGAAACTATAATATTTTTGCTGGACAAAGAATCCATTCCTAGAAATCTAAAAATCATTCAAAGCAGCAGAAATGGTATTCGCCTTATAAAGAAAGTGAAGAATTTTATTTTATATTTGGATCACTCAAGGGATATGTAAAAAAAAAATAGTTGAACAATGATATTGGTCAAATGATGAAAAATTATTTCCCCTTCTTCAGGAAACTGATTTCATACAGACGGTATCACAATTTGAAACAATATCCTCTTTTTTCTAATAAGGAAAATTATGATCCTGATCAGGGTTGTGGCACACCGTGCTACGCCATCTTACTCTGATGTATATTAGCCAATATCCGCCTCCGGACATTGGGAATTCCTTTTGTCTAGTGGTTAGGATCTTCGGCTCGGAACCGAAAGGTCCCCGTTTCTGTCCCGCAGCCAAAGGGTCGGCTTTCAGCCATTTAAGTCATTTGTTCCCATTGGGGCCCCGCGCCAGAATGCTATCAACTCTCGGCCCAGTTCAGTAACAAATCTAAGGTAGGGCAATTGGTTATGTCTTGGCAATTTTGGAATTATGTCTGTCAGTATATGAATGTGACCGATGAAATTTGGAACGTTTTTTGAAATTATGTCTGTCTGTATATGAATGTGACTGATGAAAATTTAGTATGCGGTAATAACACTAAAATTGAATATTTCTATCGAATTTTATACGAAATCCGTCTGCAAGAAGTCTATCCCGTCTGTGCGCATGTGGGCACGATGACTCAAAAGGGTAAAGAGCTAGAATGATCAAATTTTGCATATTTTTTATCATCAGAATCAGAGATCCGTATCAAATTTTGAATCAAATCGATCAAATTTTGACCGTCGCACAGTGGGATATTTGACGAATCTGGGCGGCCAAAAGTCGATTTTATAAACTACAGACCAGGATCGAATGGATGTATACATTTTAAAGCTCAATAACTGGGGAATCGCGTGATACCATTTTTAACTCTCTTAACTGACCTTGACCTCTGTATTATTAGCTCAAACTGGATTGTTGTGTGAAGTGTATCCTGCGTCAAATAGTTGTTGCTTCAATCGTTCCATTTTCGAATGTGAATACCTTCATTTCTAGATGTAATTAAAATCTAACAGTTATGGATAATGATGAGGCAGGTATGTGTTCATATTTTTTATGGATTTGAATTGTTAAAAAATTAGTTTTAATAATTGCAAAAGTAATTGAAAATAACGCATTTTTTTTTTCAAAATTTTTTTTGTATGTTGCGCAATCTCGAAGATTTTTGTTATATTTCCAAACATTTCCACGCTAAATTTCTTTTTGTATCAATAAATTTAGACCTTTATGTTTGTGTTTTTGTTTAAATTAGCCACTGATTTGCCCAACTTTTGAAATGAAGGGATTTCAAACATTGCTCAAACATTCAAAATTTTCCAGTAGGCATTCCAATTACTTTGCATTTAATCTCTTATTTATGATATGAATTGCAATTTAAAGAAAATTGTTATGAATATTTTCAAAACGATCCTATGTGTGTACTTTTCTGACATTTTGATTGGAATAAAGTTATATCAATTATAAAAATTACTTAAAACATTGCGTTCAATCCATTTTATCTCTTTTTAGGATTTTGCAAAAAGTACTGAAATTGTTCTTTGTCAACATTTAGTTATCTAAAAAGAAGTCGAGTCAAAGTTGCTTATGTTTTTGTAAAAAGTTACCACACACTCGTACGATTTTTTTTTTAAAAAAAAGAGGTTCAAAATTTAGATATCTAAATTGCATATATTTACTATGCATTTTTTTGTTTCTATTTTACTCTAGGGTCATCGGGTGTCAAAGTAATGATTCGAAGAGAGTTATTTAACATTATTCAACAACAAAATTTGCCAAATATACATGAAAAATAAACTCGAAAATTATCTTCTTCAAAGTGATACTTTTGATGACGATGAAATTTTAAAAAATAAAGCACAATTTCTCCCATTTTAAATCTCAGTTAAAGATCAGATGGATTACTTTAATATATCGTTTTAAAGTAATTCTAGAAACTATATCCAGTGGCCACAAGATTAATTTGCAAAAGTTCAAAGAATATACAGAAGAAACATCTGAGCTCTACTTGCAATTATATCCATGGTACCCAATGTCGCCTACTATGCACAAGATCTTAATTCATGGTCCGATTGTAATAGAAAATGCTATACTACCAATAGGCCAATTGTCAGAAGAAGCGGCGGAAGCACGCAGCAAACATTTCCGATCATTCCGTCAAAATTGAGCCCGAAAATTTTCCAGACTTTCTTGTTATGAGGATGTTCTCAAAAGATTGTTTTTGAGTTCGGACCCAGTGTTGACGGGTATGAGACCCACGATGAGGAAAAAGTCAAAATCATTCTTAAAAGAGACTTTAGAGATGTTCCTGCCAATGGAATCTTCTGAAGTTCTTGATGAAGAGGACTCCGATCATGAAGAAACAGATAATGACATTAATGATTTATCATCAGACGAATAAATCGCACCTTCCTTATGAATTATTAACTAATTTTTTACACAATTATTCAATTATTTTTATCATTTATTCAATTATTTGTTATTTTCCCCATTTCTTTTCTATAAATATAATTAATATAATATTAATTTTGTTCAATGTACAAGGTATAATCATAAAATAACCGGGTCTATTTAGAGGCCTCTGGTCAGCACTGCATTCAGAATATCAAGATGCTATATTCATTAATAATAAAAAAATTAAGGTGTTGGCTGCCATTGAAAAAAATTATAATATTTTTAACTGTAACCGAAACCATAAGAGGTGGTACATTCTATACCTATAAAATCGCATGCGCATATCCCATAATACTTAGATCCAAAATCTCGTCTTTATACTCTAAATGCAGTGCGCCCCAGAAGCCTCTAAATAGGGCAAGTTACTTTGACCACCCTGTATATAACTACGAAGTTATAAAATATCAATTATTTTTAAGTTATAAAGCAATATTTTCTGCAAAAAGTTCATTAATTTACTAACTAATACGTTTAAATTAGTTTAAAACCGAAAAATAATTTTGGCCGCCCAGATTCGTCAAATATCCCACTGTGCGTCGGTAATTGTCATTGAACCTCCTGAAGGTATACAAAAGGAAGAGTGGATGCCCATTGACGAGGACATTCCAGTAGCTGCCGCACAAACAGACTTGAAAATTTGCCAAGCTGTTTGAGAGCAAGACCAAGCAATAAAAGTTGATGATTCTGACGGGGACGAATGTGTTGAAAAAAAACCCTACAACGAATGCCAAAATGAGGCAAGCCCTTGATATTTTGAAACGCGGTGTGCAGCATCGTTCGACAAATTTTGAAAAACAATACGAGTACGGACAATATAGAAATGAACTGTTAAGGAATAATTGTCGGCAAGCAGCAATTAATGAATTTTTTATTTATTAATTTTGAAATAAATTATAGATATCCCTGAGGTAAGAGTTTTTCTTTTCCATTTTGTTTCTTTTCCTTGATGTGATAAAAATATAGTTGATTTTACCCAATTCGGTTATTGTTATCAATCGTTTAATGTTATCAAAATTCTTATGTCTCGAAGTGAGCACATTAAGCGGAATCTACTGTAATATGAAAACTAAAACACCCAAAAACGTAGCACTTCGACGTGGGAAAACTTTCATTATTAAATAGAAAAATAAAACAGATGTGACACTTATTTCAACTAATCGTTATTCGGAGATAGGTGCAGTGAAAACGTTCGTTGGAGAAAAGCTGAAGCCAACTATAATGACACCAAGGGTCAGTGGCAAAGCAACCGGGAGGCAAGGTGGGTAGAGATGCCCCGGGGGGTAGAGAAGCCATGGAGTCAAAACATTACACCGTTTATGCTAATTATTTAAAGCAAAATATGATGAGGAAAAGTAAGAATTTTACCATACCCAAAGCGCTATTTACACTTGCGAAGCCATTGATAATGACTAGGGTGAAAAAAAATCATATTATTCCTTCGGTGCCACTTACTTTCGTTACTGTTC
>BGPR01000406.1:558897-587748 GCA_013235015.1 Araneus ventricosus
TAGCTAAGCCTCTGATGATGATGGGGAGGGCGAAAAAATCATATTATATAACCTGGGCGCCACTGCCATGGCGTCGATCGTGAGGTTCAAAATTTGGTATGTTATGCTAAAGCAAGGAAATAAGGGAAAAAATATTTTTAAAAATATTTTTTTCATTTATTCAATCAACTCATTTGGAATTCTTATGTCCTATGAACGAGTTTTCTGGTTCGTTTACTTACAGTGAAAACCTTCACTTTATCTGCTTGTACGTAGGACTTCCGCTTTGAAGATCCATTGACTTAGCATTACACAGGAAATACATAGTATAGGCATGTCAACAAACCAGAAAACTCGGTCGTATAAAAAAATGGGGGTTCTGTAACGTGGTTCAGTTTCGATTAGATAAGGTAAATGAAATTATTAGAAAGTACAACTTGGATTCTCATTAATTGTCTAAAAGAAGGGATAGGCCCTTATTCGAAACACCACTCCGACTGAATGAGAGATATTTTGTAAAATTTATTCCGCCAACAGAAAAAAGGAAACATCAGCAAGAAAATGTGCCGTCTGTTGCAGCAAACAAGTCAGTAAATGTAAAAGTATAAAAAGAAAGAGAAACTAGTGTGATGTGGGACATTGCGCTATGCATTCTTTCGAAATTTTTCACAAGCAGCGTGATAACTGTCAGGTGTTGTGCTTAAAGTCTATTTAAGATATTTTTGATATTCATGACCAAGATTTTTTTTTTGATAAAGTAACCGATAAAATAATCGCCAATAAATGATTTCAATGTGGTTTTTTTAAGCTCTGATGGAGAAGAAGGATTGTAAAGTGTTTGAGCGGTAAGGTTGTAAAACCATTTTCCAAAACATTTTTAATAATTCTTTTTATGCAGATATTTATATCCCCCATTTTGATAAACATAATAATATAGAATATTTTTTAAAAATTTAAAATTTGGCTGTATTGCAGGGAAAACTGGATTCAGTGAACTGGCACATGTATGACCACCAGTAGGTGAACCAAAAATCTGCCTACTGTGAAAAATATTTTGCATTTTCGAATTCAGGTTTTGAAAAAAGACTTTACTTTCAGAAATAAATTTTAGCGGCATCTTTAGCTACAATGAAACAGTTTTGTTTCAGCAATAAAAAAAATCTGCAAATGTTGGCTTAGATAATGGTGCAGAGCCACTTCTGACGAAATTTTAACATTTTTTTCTTTTCCTTTTTTTTTCTTTCTTATTTTTTTATTGCATTCCAAGAGTGCATCATTTGTACTACGTACTAGTGAAATTGTGTTTCGTTTAGAGCTATAGAACCGGCTCTACGGCATTCTTAATAGATAGTGTTGCCATAATTGCCAAGCATTGATACGAGATGTTTAAGTGCTAAATAAATAAAACATGAAAAAAGTGGGTAGGTAATGGCTTTACTGTTTAAGAATCTAATAAAATGAACACGTAGAATAATGAAAGGATACAAGGCTAATCCTGTTTAGCCCAGTCATATTTTAAAATTGATTTTACTTTCTTAATTATTTCACTTTCTTCTTTCACTTATTTATAAAATTGGGCGCAAGTCATTTTAAAATTATAATGACAAATCAAAATTGCTTCATTTATCTTCACCGACAACTGATTCTGGCCATTCCTCCACCTCCTCTGACCATTAAATTGACATCAAGGAAACTATTCTCTCCGCATTTGCATTGTGGGCTGGAATGGCAAATACGTATTCGCATAGCTTTATTAGACATGACTTTTGATCAATATACTTTGTATCTGCAATAAACTTCAGCCATTTCTCTTCCACACTCAGTATCGTATTTGCTTTTCAGTTTTGGTTGGTATTATTTTTCTCTAAGTAATCTTTTAGATATGTAAACTGGTTGACTAGAATCTCAGTATTGCCAATATCGACGTTTCCTACTTGTAAACATGCAACAGTCCGTTCTTAATATTTTTTTGCCCCCAAAACGGAACAAAAACGGGACGAATAGTAATACGGGACTGAGTAGTGAAATACGGTGACATACCCGTATATACGGGACGTATGGCAAACCTATCAATAGACGAACTTTAATCATAACAACCCTGTATGTATTTTGAACGGAAAAAATCATATTATTTTTAATGGATTGAGTAAAAATTTAAAACTCTTCTATAATTTTGGTTTAAATACCACACGCCAAACCTTCATACATTTAACTTGATGCTTTTTTGAGCTACAGTGCTTACATTCGCACGGACAGACAGGCGAGATATAAATCCAAAAATGTCTTTTGCAGATTGAGAAAGGGGTGAAGTGTGGAGATCCATTCAAATATCAAGGTCGAATTTTTTGAAGATTACAACAATTTCTTTATAAATACTTCGTATGCATTAAAGTACAGCTAACATCCAACCCTCAATACAACAGCCTATATTTTTAAAAATTGACTTCGTGGCATACGATGCAACTAAATAAGTGCAGGGCCAGGTTATCAAATAGGCAAAGTAGGCAACTCCAAAAGGGCCCCGCATTGTTAAGAACTCTGACGCCTCGTGATCCTTTTTAACGTAGGACTGCTCCTCCCATGGGGTCTCAGGAAGGAATTTGATTCACACGCCAAAACGCCACAAAAAACGTTGTATGGAGATCATCTATATCTCGGTAACTACATATGTTAAAAGCATAACTAATGTCTTATTGTAGAGATAAAGGGTAACAACAGAAGTTACAAAAAAAATTGAAAATCGGAATTGTAGTTCAGCTGCTACTGAGTCGCAAAGTTAGGCAAAAATGCGCATGAATTGATGACGCGATCCTCTATATCTCGGTAACTACATATGTTAAAACATAACTAATGTCTCATTTTAGAGAAAAGGGTAACAAAAGAAGTTACAAAAAAAATCGAAAATCGGAAAAGAGTCACACGAGTAAAGTAGTTCTACGCCTTTAACATCAACGGCTGTTCGAAAAAGGCAATCTCCCGTCATTTTGTTTTTGTATCATTTGCAAGGTAATTTAATCTAATCGTTCAATTTATTTTGCAAGAGCCGTATGCTCGAACTCATTCAAATAAGTATATCTAGAGTTTCAGAACATTATGGACGAAATGAGGCCCTGTTTTAGCTCTACATTCGGTATTTCGTCTGTAAATTTATTGATTACTCAGTGGCGACCAAGAGTATAATTCGATTTTCTTAGAATTTAGCATGAATGTACCTTACAATTGTTAAAAACGACGTAGGGGAAAGTGAGGTAAAACCAGGTACCTAAAGACTCGAAGGCCTGTAGGAACTAAACTATTAGACATAGAGCTTATCAAATTTTATTACAATATTCATTGTTTATGGGGGCACAATATATCTTTCAGGAAAAGTCATAGTTTTACAACTTTTTTTTACCAATGATATTTTTATAAGTCCCTACCAAAACATCATAGAAAACGAAATAGAACCGCGCAACAATTGTGCTAAATCCTTATTGTTTGATAGGGTATAAATCCTTAGTGAACGTATAACAAGCTGGACTAAATGCAGTTTTTATAACTGTACTGATTATTAAGTGAGGATAGTTTAAAATCAAACGAACATTAGAGAGTTGACGTCTTAAAACAAATAAACCTTCACAGATGCAGTGAATTCAACAGCTACAACACGCCACTATGACTGTTCCTTTTTCTTGACTAGTAGAGTGTAATTCTGTATCTGTCTGCTAGACAGGAAAATAACAGCACCAGAATCAAGGGTACCCGGTTTTACCCCACTCTCCCCGCTGAATGCGAAGGAGTTTTATTTTTTAAATCCGTTTCAAGGTGCTGGCTGTTTCCATGGTTTCAATGCTTGGCGAGTTTGTCACCATTAAAACATTTGAATAATTTTGGTAATGGCGAGATATTTAATTGCAATTTTGTTAATACTGATAAATGCGGACATGTAATTAAAATTTTGTGAATACTGTTAAAATTACTTGTAAAAATTGTGTAAATTATTCGAAAAAATTACTAAACCGTTCAGGACTGCGGTGAAGAACAGATCTTAGTTGTTGTTTTTTTTTGGGGGGGGGGAGATCTACTGTTCCCAGAACTACTACTAGTTCTTAGGATTTTCTCATGTTTTCAAACTTGCAGATCTGTATGACCCTGTTTTATTTTTTTTCAGTTAGCTGACTGATGTTGTGATTTCAGGTACGGGGATATGTTGTTGCGTCAAAATCAAATTTGGCCGCCTGGATCGGCAAACTTAGAGCATTTAGATTGTGAAAAAGTTTTGTAATTTTTTCATCATCTTTTTAAAATTTACATTTAAATTTTAATTTTTTTTCATTTTAGAGATACTGAAATCAACTCTAATGACAATGACCGTCAAATTAGATATTTCATTATTTCAGTTTGTCTTAATAGAGTAAAGTTGACCACTTGGCCAATTTTTAATGTAGAGTGATAGAGAAGTAATTTTAATGGAAAAAAGAAATCGATTTTTTTTTAAGTTTATTTGTCTTCAGTACAATGTAATTAACTTTTTATTAAATACACTTTAAAGTAGGAAAAAATATAGCTTAAAAATTGTGTCATCTGTCCGATTAAGGAAACTGATTTCGTAGGTAGGACCACTGGCTTCCTAAATTGGATCACCAATATCTTTAAGGCCAAATAAGGAAAAAATGATGTTCGGCATCCTGTTACTTATTTTATCTTTCTTTAATATTAATGTATTTTTGTGTTTTACATGCTTTATTCTATTACTTTTATATTCTATTATTTTACTTGTTTTAATTCGAAATTAGTGCATATTGTGTATTTTTGTTTCTCTGCATGTTTAATTTTATCGCCTCGGCAAGGCGGCACTACTAGTTTGTTTACTGTTTACTTGTCAACATATGATTCTGCTCGCATCACCCGCACAGATTTTCTCTTCACTGCAACAAGCAGTCTACCACAATTCTTTCCTCCCAATGAATTGTAACTGCAGCCTACAAATTGTGGTAGGCTGAGTAGTAAATTGTGGTAGGTAGATATGTACAGTTTCTAAGAAACTGTACATATCTTGTATAATTGTGAATATACAACTTTATGATATTCAAAGAATATTTCGTCATTCTTAAATTCAAACAACGCCAAAGTTTTAAGCAATCTTCAGAACAATTACGCATTCCAGCACTAGCTTCTAGGATGGTTTGAAATTTGTGACCTTCAGCAGAATCAACGCACCGCAACACATAAATCAAATATTTTTTAATTCTCAAATTCACACCAATACACAAAACATGAACTCAAGTTTGTCATTTCTTGCACTGTATCTCTTCTTCTTCTTCTTCCTTTGTTTCCTCGCAAATGTTAACAATATTCCGCATTCTAAGTTTTTATAATTTTTTATCCAGCATTTGATGACTTTAGTGTCCTTTTATTATTTTTTGCTTCGATTTGTTCCAATTCCAATTTATAAGGAGTACCAGTGGTGATAGACTGCTTTCATAGTTATTCCTGTAGTTTAAGATGAAAATCACATTGATTGAAACGGTCCAATTTAGGCCCATTGTGTATAAGTCCAATCTAGGCAACCTTTCGTCAACAACAACAACAAAATTCCCCAACCTTAATATTAAACTATTTTCATAAAAAGATTACAGTAAATTGTCGCTAAAGAAGAAATCCTATCTGAGAATATAATAACATAACTTTATACTTAACGTAGAGCAGCGTAAAGATTTGTTTTGTCTTCTGTTAAATGAATTGACTGCTGATGCACAAATCTAAACACTTAACACTCTAACTGTAACTACGAAGGTCGTTCTCCTAAAAATGATATAATACACACTATTTGCATTGTTACAACATCATTTGCCTATTTTAAGGTCCAAATATTTCATAGAAGTGATGTTATGATGACGGTCCAATGTAGACGCCGCCGGTTCAAATTCGGTGGTCCCTTATTTGTTACTAAAAAACTTCTTAGACAGAGATTAAATGAAAATCAATAAAAATACTTGGTACTGAAAGTGGAGAAGGGAAATGGGGGGGTCTCGAAGATTACACTGCCTATAGACCCCTCTACAGGCTTAATCCGGCCCTGAGTAATTGTCCATGTCCTATTACATCCTATCCTTTAGATATCTTGCCATTCTCAGCGTCTTTCCTCCCCCACCTCTTCGAGTGAATGGGGCGGGTCAGTGATCGTCGTTGTTTCGGTGACAGATATCGGAAGGGCGCATAAATTTGATGGATTGGCCATTAGTGCTCTCCGGTGGGTCCTCCTTTAAGTGGGTGGAGAAGGGAGAGCAGACAGAACGACGTCCCATGTTCCAAAGGTTTGATGGAGACTTCACAGTGGCGACGATTGGGTGGAAAAAGTGATGGGGCAAAAAAATTTATTGACATCTAAAAGACCCGAGAGTATAGGGGGTTGACAATAAAATTTCAAAATTTAGATACAAAATTAGCTAGTTTTCCCGAACACTGTTGCTTTTTTTTTATAATTCCTAATTTTAGGAATTATAAAAGAGCAACAGTGAACTAAGATGAAACAATTTAATTTTTCTCTAAAAAAAATAGGGGCGACTGCCCCCTCCCCCGACTCGCCACCACTGAGACTTTGAGGAGTGATTTTTCTGATGAGAAGTGAAGGAATGGGAGTTCCCATTACATGCACCAGGGAAATCGATCAGATTACGGCGATTGGGGTAAATTGATAGGGTCGTTTGAGGATAATTTTGAGAGGAGATGTTTATCCTTTCTTTTAAGTAAGTAATAGTTAAAGAAATGTTATTAAAAACTAGTAAATGTTTAGAACAAAATAGTTTTATGGAAATTCGTTTGACCCCTTCGGACACTATGGTTATAATAATGGATACCAGCATACTTACAATAACAACAACCGTTAGAAATATCAGACTTCTTGAGGAGGGTTCAGAGTTGAAGTGAACCAAGTCCATGAGATTCATTTCTTATAAAACAAATTTCAAAATTAATTAGCTATTTTTAAAATAACAGCAGACTTGTAATTATTGTTACTGTCCGGTGGATACGGATTGAACCATGAACTTATGGAATTATTACGCAGAAAATATAACATTCTTACATTACCATGGCAGAGTTAGTGCAAAATGGTCAAAATAAGAACTTAGTTCATTTTAACCCTGAACCCCCCTCATCCCATATATAACAATTTCACAGGCATTAATTTACTTTACTTTAATGAAAAGCATTTATATGCAACAACGTTCATTAAATTTACCAGTTATAATATTTACTATGATAGTAATCAGCAGTAAAGAAAAAAGATATATATGATAATCTATATATATAAAACGCTAACGTACGTGGCACAGAAAAAGGGTTAATTTCTCTTTTGCCCATGGCAACAATCGGTTTGTTCACGGAATAAAACCGGTAGCCTCCTCCATGTTAGGTATAACTTCATAGTCATAGCTGTAACTATATTCATTCTGGTGTAAAATAACTACTTCTCAGAAAAAAATTAGTTTGAGATGAAGAATTCACAATATTTCTTACAATATAATGAAACTTTTGATGAAATTATTCAAAAGAAACAAGTCAGAATTGAAGCAGATGTATGGACTTAGGCGACGCAGAGAAGGTTTAGATCAACATTAAATTAGTTTTAATCAGCGGAGATAAAATCGTATCAATTCACAAATTGAGGTGAACATCATGGAGATTAGTATTGTGAAAATCGTACTTTGACTACTTTTCTGTTATGCTGACACCACTTGGCGCCTTTTTAACTTGGTAAATTTTCTTGGAGCCCTGAATCGCCAGTTTGGCTCTAGAAGCGTCATGAAAATCATGGTATGCATATAACTGAGTGCATGATTTGCGCGGGATGAAAATTATAAAGAGGGTTAATCTTTTAATACTTTTCAGGACCTGTGGTGCAGGTAATTTGGCATCGCCAGATCAACGTGCTTTTTCATGTATTTTCGTTTTTAATTTGGGCTAGACTTTAAGAAGCCTAAATGGCAATATGACCTGAACACAAGCGAATAATGAATGCATAATTTCAATTAATTATTTAAGAATATAATTAATAAATGAAAATGTGAATAATTAATTACCTCTCTGGTAAATAAAAAAAAATTATATATGAAGCATAACTAAGTTGATTTTTCAGGCTTCTTTTTCACTAACAAATAATAATTGGAGCCGGAAAGGTTAAAACAGAAACGAATAAAGTGTGCAAATTGCCTCGTACATATTTAAAGAACTGTTGTGAAAATCGTCAATAGCATTTGTTACTTGTTCTACATAAATACTGTTTTCTTTCAATTTTGAATGCTTTTTTTTGTCTTTTTCAGATTGCTGTGTTCTTTTAATGTACATATTATAAATTATTTTTACTTCTACTTGGAAACAGGAAGAAGGTTCTGCAAAATCTTCATGCTTCCAATTCTTATTAAAAAAATGCCTTTAAACTACAGTACAACCCTGGTTAACCGAAGAAAAAGGGAGTCGTTTCGGATAACAATTTTTTCGGTTAAGCTATGAATCTATTACTATTTTATATCTAATTACAGTATGATTACTATTTTCTACCTAAGTACAGCATGTAATCCTGAAATGTTTTGAGTGCAAAACAAATTCAAACTCTCTCCATGAACCAGTGGCGGGGGGCGACTGAATGGAAAAAATGAGGGGGCAAAAAAATTCATAGACATCTACAAGACACGGGAATATAGGGAAGTAGACAATAAAATTTAAAAATTTAGTTAAAACATTAGCTATTTTTCCCAAACAGTATTGCTTTTTATAATTTCTAGTTTAAGGCAGTGGAAATGAAATAAAAATTTAATTTTTCCCTAAATAAGTAGGAGGCGATTGCCCCCCTCGCCTCGACACACTACCGCTGCAACTCACAGGGGCTTTCAGTAAGGTATGGCCGTCGGCCTCTCTCAACAAACTCAAACACTCATATTCTTTATTTAAAACACAGTACCGAAAAGGCGTTCCGTCTTCACTACACTTCTGCAGCCAATCTTACAATTAAAAAAGCAACAATAATGATTTCTGGTGTAGTCATTTAATTGGTGTCAGAAATCTATATATATAAAAGAGGAAAGTACGTGTGTGGGCTCGTTTTTGGTGTTTTCTACACGCCATTCCGTTGGCGCAGTGATGGATTAGCACAAGAGGGAGCTAACGCCGTAAAAATTATATTAAAATGCGAACTATATTTTTATTTATTTAATTTTAAGTGGTAAATTCAGGCGTTTTTTGCCTGTTGTTCATTTACAACAATACTTTTCAGTGTTGCAATGAAATTCAAATCGTTTTCATGGTTTAAACAAATCTTATTTATTTGCGTATTTCCCTTCCATTGTTGAAAGCTAAATTAATATGTGTTAATCCAGTTAACATGCTCCTGGACGTAAAATGTATCGCGCCAATTTAATATTGAAATCAGATGCATATTTTGTATAAGGAGTGAGAAAGTAAAGTTGGCGCCACACAGTTAATGACCATATTTACTGAAAAAAACGGAGGATGGCAAGTGAAAAAACATGGATCCCGAGCAACGCCGGGTTATCAGCTAGTATTGGATATTTTGATGCTTTCGATAAGGCCACTAAGGAAATTTTGAGAGGCTAGTATATCACAGGAAGTTTTACTCCCTCGCCCTCCTACGAAGGGGTCAGAGGAGTCATCACTTAAGTTGCTCATAATGAGGGCTTTTATGCAGGGGCCACAATGCCCGATAAATTGTCGCAGAGGCCTCATGTTGGATCCGCACGCTGAGGCTGGCTGGGGTAATTCTTTTGTGATATTACAGGAAGCTTCGTTATCCCTTTTATTGAACATAATCGAAAGTGCTTTTAAAATTTATAACCCTAACGCAACGACCACCTTATACCAACATATACAGATTCACTTTATATATGTTGGTTTGCATTCTTTGGTCGCGGCATTCACTTCCCAACACCCCCGGCCTGTTGCATTTTTAATATGTTTGTCAGATCAGTAATAATTTTATATGTCAAATTAATTTTAATTTTTGCCTTCTGTATCTTAATATTGGTGCGTGTTTTAGCATTT
Organism: Araneus ventricosus; assembly: GCA_013235015.1. Classification (NCBI taxonomy): domain Eukaryota; kingdom Metazoa; phylum Arthropoda; class Arachnida; order Araneae; family Araneidae; genus Araneus; species Araneus ventricosus. Next base: position 568,915 of record BGPR01000406.1, read on the forward strand.
TTTTACTTGCCTTGTTAATGTATTGAGAATCTATTAATGTACACCTTTATACGAGGTTTGGAACTTTAATAGTGGCAACTATTTATTTAGAATTGATTCAAAAGAGATACATGTTACCAAGTTTTACTGTCCTTCAATGTAGTCACCAGCACTGTGTACAACCCGTTGCCAGCGATGTGGAAGTTCTAGGATACCTTTAGCAGTGCCTGTTGTGTTGATAATTCGAATGAAGCGGTCTACTGTCTGAAGAATCTCTGGAATAGTTCTGAAGCGAATGCCACGAAGTGGTTCCTTTATCTTAGGAATCAAGTCAAAGTCACAAGGGCTTATGTCCTATTTACATAGATTTCATCTATTGAGATTTCATCTATATCTATTTTCATCTATTTCATCTAATTCCCACAAATTTATATACTCTGGATAAAAATTAATCAAAGGTTTGAAATTCAATTCTCTGGCAAAAATTATTAGATCATCAATGTATCTACAAGCATAAAATGTGAGTTATTATTAACGTTACCTTTTTCATAATAATGTAGGAAGATATTAGCCAAGCTATTACAGGTAAGTCCCCTTGTAGTAAACCTTTAATCAGAAAGTGTAACTGATTATTAAAAATAATATAATTTTCTTTCAATAGTAAATTAATAAGCATTTAAAATTTATTACAGTATATAAGATATTTTTTTTAAATCTTCGAATATTTGTATTAATATCTTATCCATGACTACTATATCAATACTGTTAAATAAATCTGGAAAGTCAAAATGTATGCACCGAAAAAATATCTATATCTTTAGTGCTATTTATTATTTAAAAGCTGTTATTAATAATCTCTGTATTATTTTGCTTTTTTAATTGCATATTATGTATATAAATTGTAATATATCAAAATCATGAAGGAAATAGGGGGAAAAAAACCTTAAGCACTATAACTACAATACTGATAGTTTCAAAATGCCAAGACTAGCACTTTTTGGCAACTTTACTTCCGAAAGGGGTGACAGGCAATGAATAAGATGAATGCATTTTCGGAATTTTCTGTTAGGTCAAGCTAGGTAAAATATAAATATCTCCCCCCCCCATTTCACTTCACCCCTATTTTGGTGAAATCAACTCTGCCTGTAGCATGCATAAAAGCGAGGAAGTTTCCTCGGAATCGGAGGATCATCTATACTTAAAGCTAATCAATGAGAAACAATAATATAAACACTAAAAATATTATATAAACTTCTTAATCTACTATTGTCTTATAGAAATGATGATGAGCCACTGATTGAAAAAAATCCCAAATTTGCAAAGAATCGGATGTCTATAATTTTATTTTAACAGGCAATCGTTTAAAAAATCATTAAAACTACAGAAAATTATTAAAAATAAAATATACTAATGATGATCATTTAAAATATAAACGCTTCATAGTAAATAAGAAGCTGAAATTTTATGAGGATTAGTTTTATGCAAAAAAAAAAAACATTAGATTCCTGGAAGTTTTTGATAAAAATGTTTTGTAAAAGCTGTGTCGGGGAGGGGGCGCTCTGCTAGGCTGACTGCTGGGCCTGAAGCAATGAAGTTTGGAACAAACATTACTTTGGTGAGTCGGAATGTGCACTTCGGAAATATTTTTTCAATTTGAATTTGAATTTTAGTTAATTAAAAATTGAGCTAAATTTTATTGTTTTTCTTGATTACTTCCGAAAATATTATTGCGTAAAAATTATTTTTACACCATTTGAAATTTCAAAAAGTTATCTTTCTTATGATACCAATTTAGTTGTCGAACACATTCTTCTCTAATTTTAATAATAAATATGTGGGTATATTTTAAAACAATACTTTTAATTGGTGTAATGAAATTAAAATCATTTCCATTCTTACTATGAATATTTTATCCTGGTTTTTTTTTCCATAGTTGATGGCTAAGATTTTTTCCTTTTTTTGCATATTGAGTACGTTTCTTTTTAAAGCATGGTTTTAATTTTTAAAAAAATAGTTTTGTGGTAATTACAAATATGGTTTATCTGTAAAAGTAAGCAATGATGAAAATGCTGTATAGTTTGTATACCTCTAAACACTTCTGCTCTTTTCTGTAATACACAATTGGATGTAGAAAAATATATTATCGCTCTTTAAACCTCCGACTGCCGAATTTTTTAAAATAGCTATTTAGATGCAACGTTCGTAAACAAGTTTAAGTACCGTCGAACCAAACAAATTGTTATTTATATGCAAGGCTTCATTAGTATAAATACGATTCGACACTGTAATAGTTCCAAGTAAACACAATAGTTTGCTAAAATCGCAGGATGCAGCAGATAATAGACTTGCTAAGCGGTTAGAGGGTTAAGCTTTTGTCTCAAAGCGTCACGTGCTACAAACTTTTCTGCTGAGTGGCATTGTGCTCATACTCAAGATAACAGCGTACGATAGCCTCCTTGAGATAGCAGCTTTAAGCGTATATCACTCGAACTGCTTATCGTGGTCTGTTTCCGTGGGCACGAGGGTAATACCACTCGCCAAAAAAATTTGTAGCACGTGACCGGTCAGACAAGATGACAGAAATCGTGGACTGTATTCACCCGGCTTAAAAATGCACACGATGGTGACGGTAAATCGTCAGCAGCGAAAATTCAATCCAATCGGGTTGTGACTTTGACGGTGACGTGGTTCGCCTTCCACTACACCGAAATCCTGTCTGACCGGTTGTCTCACTGCGTCATGTACTACAACTTTTTTTTGGCGAGTGGCATTACCCTCGTGCCCACGGAAACAGACCACGATAATCTGTCCGTCTGATATACGCTTTACTGTAGCGCACTAAATTTTTTCTTGAATAAATTGATAAAAATTCTCTAAGATATTATAAAAATTACGAAAGATAATCGATATTATGTAAAAACTCCGATGCTGAATGATTTCACTTATCCTTATACATTTCATCAGCATGTTTCGATCCAGCAAACAAGTTATTGGTTAGTTAAAGTTTCATCATATCCCGCTCCAGATTTTAGATGAGATGACAGATATAAGGAATTGGAAGGTGTTTAGAGCAATGAATAGAGCAGATCAAAAACTTCTAAGTATATGTATGTACAAGTTAAATGTCTGTCGAAGTTTCAATCTAAATATACTAATCATGGCTAACCAGATGGTCGCCAAAAGCAGCTAGTGTATATACAGGGTGAGTCTAAATTGTTTTTACAAAAAGAGGGGTGTAGTACCCATCCAGATGAGCAATAATTACCATGGAACATAGGGTCGCATTCCACTCTAAGAGGCAGAAAAAAGTAAAATTAGAATTTCAACATGAACTTAAAACTGTGCTGGGAAAGCGAATGAACGATACCAAAAGTTGCACAAGTGGCGGCCACGCGTGTCGTTGCACAGTTCACACCGGTGGAGGAATAACTGCCGCACCCTCTCGAAGATTCCTGGTGTTGTGTTAATTTTGTTTGCGGCAACAACGATTCTTGCTATGAGATCTTGAGCCGAGTCCACAGGAGTCTCGTACACAAAAGATTTCATGTGCCTCCAGAAGAAAAAGTCCAGTAGGTTGAGGTCCAGTGAGCGAAGAGGCCAAGACACAGGTCCGCCACGTCCCATCTATCGTGCGGGATATGTGACATTCAAGAAGTGCTTGAAAAGTGTGCTGGGGCTCCATCGTGCATAAACCACATGTCTCTCTGGATGGGGAGCGGAACAGCCTGCAACAAACTGTGAAGCACTTGTTCCAAGAAGATACGGTATGTTGCGCCGGTCAAACGGTCTGGCAAGATGTAAGGGCCTACCACGTAATCACAAAGAATACTTGCCCAAATGTTCAAGGAAAATTTCTTCTGGCGTTGACGAGGGGTAATGCAGTGGGGATTGCTGTCAGACCAAACGTATTGATTGCGCAGGTTAAAAATGACTTCTCTGATGAATGTTGCCTCATCACTAAATAATACAAATGCAGGAAAATCGTGGATCGTTATTCCTTATCCCGAGCATCCACTTGACAAAGTCTGCCCGGCGGGGATAATCATCTTGGTGTAAACATTGCACCTTTTGCACATGGTAGGAGTGCATGCGTTCCTCGTGTAAAATACGCCATGCCACTTTCTGAGAAATACCCATTCCGTATGCCACCGCTCGCGTACTTGCTGAAGGAGCTGCTGCAATTATCGCCAAGACTCACTCATCCATTTCTGAAACTCGTTCGTACATTTCACGAACGTCCTGCATTGCTGTTTGAGATGGCAAACGAACCGGTTTCTCGTTGTCGTCGATCACGTCGATACTGGCGAAGGTAGGATGACTTGGAATACGGCATGTAGGAAACCGCTGCTCGTAAAATCTTCGAGCTTCGCGTACGTTCCCTTTTGCTTCACCGTATGTGAGGTGCATATCTGCCAATTCCTCATATGTGTACTCCGCCATTGCCTTCACGAAACGTTTCGGACGATGTTATTAAAGTAATACTTTAAAGCGTTGATGTTGTGCCGTTTTTAAAGGACAACGTTTGATCTGATTGGCTTTCTACGGAACCTGCTGTGCCGCTTCTTCTCACTGGAAATTTGCATACGGTTTGGTTTGTCGGACTACGGTCATGTCAGCACACGAGGTCTACTAGACCGGTAGAAACTGTTTAAAGTGGATTCCGAACCACTACGAACATCCATGCCTACACCGAGATTCGAACCCGGAACCTTTGGACTGGACGCCAGTGCGCTTGCATCCAGGCCATCTTGCTTAGAAGATATACTACGTAGGCAGATACAAAACAACGTCAGAGGCGATGACTTGTTCATGCTCGACGCGTTTCGAATTTACTCTTTTCTGCCTCTCAGAGTAGAATGCGACCCTATGTTCCATGGTAATTATTGCTCGTACTGGTTGCTCGTCATGGTAATTATTGGTACTATCACCCCTCTTAATTTGTAAAAACAATTTACACTCACCCTGTATAAAAAGATGAATGTTTGATTGCTTTTCTTTTATACAAATCCACAGTTTTTGTCCTATCTTGAGAAAATTTGATACAATTGCACTTCAAAACAAGAAAAAAAAATTACTGCCAACATTTTAAAGTTCAAAAATAAATTAAAATTACAGTTAATTAAAAATTAAGCAAGGCTTAGCGTTTTTCCGAGATTTGTACCGAAACTTTTACCTCACAAACTTGATTTTTAACTTCTTTTTATAATTTAACAAATTACCTTTCCATTCATATCAATCGGACTGTCGTACAATTTCCGCCCGATCTCGTTTCATTTACAAATATCTAAAATGCAAAACCAAATCTAACAGAAGCAAGTAAATCCTTTCACCGAAGAAGATAATACTGCTATTGAAACGGATTTTAACAGTCATCTTATCATCTGAACAGTGAAAACCACTCAACAAATTTTTAAAAATTATGCAAATCTACAACTTTGATACAAAGATCACATATTAAATTAAATCCTTAACAAATTATATAAAATCGCATATTAAACTAAATTCCTTTTTTGTGTCATTGTGTTTGCAGGCAGACAGAATTCAAAAAATGATTTCTTTTGGACTCGATGGAGATTGATCAAAATTTCGCAGTCGAATTTTTTGACGATTAAATTAATGTCCTTGCTTTCGGATGCAAGAATGTAAAAAGCAGAATATTACGAATCATTTCTATCAAAAGCGTGGGAAATAATAAAATAATAAATTGGCCAGTACATCAGTGCGAAACTTTCTCGCCAAAATGATTTATCCTTTTGTTTGGTTGATGAAATTAAATAAAAAAAATTATATGTTACGGTCAATATTGATAATCGGTTAAAGTGGATAGTAACCGATTCTACACATTGACCGCAATATATACACAAAATAACAAAGACAGTTTAGAGTGGTGAACGTGTTTAAAATTTACAATATCTCTTTATACACAATACTTGATGTTGGAAAGCAATTATCTTGAATTTTTTATTTGTCATTTTCGGTAACTGAAGCAAAAGTATTTTTATATATATTGACTCTCGAAAAGGCTACACAGAGTTGTCCATTAGTACTTGAGCACTTGCAAAGTATAATCCAGCTCCCTGACGCGCTTAACCCCGAGACTGATTAACAGTCATTGCATAGGCAACTTTCCATGAAAAGTGTTTCTGGTCACTTAGAAAGGAATGGTAGTGTCGGATGAGGTGAAGTTAATACGTGGTATAAACAGCAGTTTTTTTCAGAATCAACTAACCGAGCAGAGGCAATGTATTCATGGAGGTGCGCGGCGATGCATTTTTGCCCCAGAGATTAACCCTCTCACACCGAGCGAGGCGGTCTAAAAATTTCCCCTTAACAGCGAAGAAGGCCGGTCTGAGACGGTTGGCTTCTAATTAGGGGGAGAGTGAGGTTCTGAGATCACTTAGGAGTAAGCGAGGTAGGGGTTCAATTATCCTTGCCCATTTCACTGCGCCTTAAGGGAAGGTTATAGCAGGGTTTGGGGTGGTGAGGTAAATGACCACCGAGGTTGGGAGAATCAAATTCATGTCGCTTCCTCCCCAAAACTCACGGTTTTGAAGGGGCTAAAAGAAAAAAGTCGCCTCGGTATTAAAGAGTTAAACCCTGTTTAGTATTTAAATTTCTGATCGATATGACCATCGATATCAACCAAATCAACACAAAACATTAAATAAAAAATTTTCTAGATTAAATTTTAAAATTTCGGCTTCGAGGTGCATTCAGTCACCATTACTATCACACACACACAGTGTGTGTGTGTGTGTAACAAATATTAACACACCTTTAAGAAAAGACTTCGGCTACCAGGATATCAAAGTAATGGAACAAAGATATCAAAGGAGCTGAAACTTACATATGATGGCAGATTACTACTAGAAACTCGAACGCGTAAGAGGAAATCATATAATAGAATCTCTTCCATGAAGTAACTGAACAGCTTATTTAATTTTCATTTATTGGTCTTAATGCAATATTATCATGATTCATCTATTTTATTTGTTAAAATTTGTCTCTTTATTTCATTCATTAATATTGTTTTAAACTTTATTCCTTAAGTTACATTTGACACAGATTTTACGAGATTTTTGCATAGATTTATCTTGTGGTTTATATATTGATTACTCTTTTAGGATTAAATTGATTTAATTTTGTTATTGATTTATATTTTAGACAGCTTCAATGCGATTTGAGTGGTGCTTACATATTACCACTGAAATATAATTTTTACTTTATCTCGAAAACTAGAGCCAATATGACAAAAAGAATGCATCGAATCAGGACCACGAAATTACCCTAAAATCACTGGAATATCATTGGCAAAAAATCAGTGTTGACCAGTGTTATTTTAAATACACTAAAGTACTGTTTATAAAATTTTCAAGGAAGTGACGTAAAAAGACATATAAAGAAGTTTAATCGAAATGCTACTAAAAACTTTGATTGTTATAAAAATAATGCTACTAATGCAAATTCATTTAAAAGTATTAAATTTGAAGATAGTTATAGTATATCACTACATAGTATTGAAAGCAATGATGAAATTTTAAAATTAAATATTTACCATAAAAGTGAGAAAAATCATATATTTATTGCATATCTTGGGTACTAATTATACATATCCCATACGATTTATGTACATACAGGTAGGAGTTTAATTAAAACAAATTTCTTCTGGCATGCTTATTGTTTGAATATTAAGTACAGCATTATGAATCAAGTTCATTGAATGCTTTTTCACTATTTTATTCACAAAAGAAATAAGTTCGAAGTTTTTCAATGGAATCCATTGTGTCTTTAAAGGAAGGTGGAATAACTTCTTTATTATCGCTTTAATTAGCACCAGACAATTTGCCTTCTATAAATTCATCAATTGTGAATAATTTCGAAGTCATGATATCTTTATCACAGCTCACATATTAGAAAGGATTAAATTTTCACATCTTAGAACGGGGAAACCGACGTGTAACCGAAGCTTTGCATCGTATAAACTAAGTACATTATTATTGCAATGAACATAAATTAATCGGGACTGAGATGAAACTACGTATAAAATCAGAAAAATATAACGTAACGTTAGTCGAGTCAACGAAGGAAAATATAAAAAATAAATGATGTAGTTTTGAAATTTGACACAGTTGTTGCAGATAGTGCTCTTAACAACCTACTAAAAGTCCCCGCCAGTGGGTTCAGGGGGAGGGGGGTTCAAAGGGGAAATTTTTAAGTTTTTCTTAAATATCTCGGAATTGAATCGGGCTCTAGCGAAAAATACTTTGTTTTAAAATTAAACTACATTAAATTTCCTACAAAAACAGTCCTACCTTTTTCATGTAGCATCAATACTTTATAAGGCAGAGGCGATGAAAAAGTGTATATTTCTAAAATTCCTTATTGTAATGGTAAAATCAATTAAAAGTGTTGAAGCAACAGCCTTCAGAAAAAACTTATGTCTATATAATAATTATGCAATGGGTAGTATTGTAGGTTTTGGACGTAGTGGTGGTGGTGGGCGACAAATGTATTTGATGAACAATGGTGCTCCCCTCCACAAGTTCCCTTCTACTCAGTCAATGCTCTTCTCCCCTCTGCGTTTACAACTTTTGGTTCTCTTAACGCTCCAAATGAGTGTATTTAGACAATATAATCTCAATATACATATCTATGCAGAGTTTGACACAAAAGCTCGCAATTTTTCACATTCACAACTATTTTTCAACATCTAGTCTGCATATACACGACCACTAAGTCCCAGTACACCCAGAACAGAACGCCGTCCCTTACCCCCGTACCCGTGACCAGACCGGTCACTGAACGGTTTGATGGGCAAGACAAGGGAATTTTATTTAAGAAAAAGAAAAACAAAATAAACAAAAAGAAGGAAATATATACACTATGTACAGCACAGGCATTTTCACTTTTACACTATTAGTTCGTAATAGTCTTCTTTTCTTTGGATGTTGAAATACCTTTCTTTTATTTGAAGGTGGAATGTCCGGTGATTGAGCTACTTAGTTCAGCTCGCTGGGATGTTGAAGGCTAGGGAGGCCGGAAAAGATCTCTGTTTTCGCTAATGAATTTGATAATCCCACGAATTCTCTGCCTGGAGACGAGGTTATTGGCGACCCTTTTCAGCCATTCTTGTTCGAAGTTTGGAGCTGGCTTCCTCATATGCCAAGACACTGTATAGATACACTCCGTGGCATAGTGAAGTGCCGTGCCAATTCCACCACAACTGCAATAATCGCTGTCAGACAGGTGAAATCTTTTGAGATAGGCAGGGAAAGGCCCATGTTGAGAGAAGAAGATAACATCCTCTCTAATCCAGTTAGTGGGACGGAGACTAACTGAGGGCATGATGTTATAGATTTTCCTGCCTGTATCGCCATTCTTCCATGAGGTTTGCCACTCCTCAAGCATCCTCTTCCGGAGGAGGCCTTTTATGTGCGGTTTAGGAAGCTTAGTATGTGAATAGGGTTGCCCATGTTGTGTTGCGTCTTTTGCCAGTTGGTCTGCTCTCTCATTGCCTATATTGCCTGCATGCGCTTTAACCCAAGAGACTTTTATTCTTGGATTTGAAAGGAGGATTTTGAAAAATTTTCTTGCTGTTTCGTTTGTGCTCTTTGAATTGGAGGATGCCATGATACTTTCTCTATTGTCTACGTGTATTTTAGAGGTATTGTGGTTTGGCAGATGAGATGCTTATATTACTTCGTGAAGTGCAGTTAGTTCAGCTTGAAATACGGTGTTGTTGTCGTTGAGTTTAGCAGACCACTGGTAGGCCCAGATGTCATTGGTCAAGACGCAGAAGGCAGCTCCAACTCCATGTTCGGTTTTCGAGCCATCTGTGAAAATATTTATAATGTCTTTTCGGGCTATATATGCTTTTCCGTTCCCAGTACACACATGCGATTTGTGTCAGAAAAGTCATTAGTGACAAAATGCCGGAGATACGATTAGGGGCTTGACAGTTGTTGTTCTGAGGATAAAGTTTCAGTTGCAACAGAGGAGATTTACACTTATTTAGATGTAAAGGATAATTGCCAGTACTCTGTGGACGAACTAATAGAACAGATTTCTGGGGGGGAGGGGCAACACCAGCAACAGTCAGACAAAAGATGAGGGGAAAATACGGAGACTGTATTGTTTTCAGCTCAGTTCGTACACGAAAAAGTGTTGTATTCTTTCGTGGTGGTGATGAAAAATCTCAAACAACACCTAGTATACTTCAAAGTCGAATAATTAAAAAAGAGAGCGAGAAAGAATCATTCGAACCGCTGATTTGAATACTTTCCACAGTATGGGAGGTATCAAGTGCATTACATCGTCTCTTTCTCTCCCTCCTGCAGACAGTATCAAAAGGCTGAAATCAGTTCCCACTTCTGAAGGAGGCAAACTAGGCGTTATGGAACTGCTGACATCTGAGAACGTGAAGACGAGCGCATTGCAGCAAATTGTTGTTCAGGACCTAAACATGCTAAATCCTATTGCTTCCAAAATATTTGCACCTTGCCTCTCAAGATATTTTGTGAATGCCTGCTAAATGCCTATCTTCACATGAGAACATTCCCGAAGTGCCAGGGATTGTAAAATAGAAAAACAACAATTGGCTTGCGAATTTGCAACAAACTGGTTTGTGAATCAATATATACGATAAAAAAAAGCTGTAAAACCTCTGTCATTCATAAATTCACCACCTAGCGACGGCAACACTGCTCTGAAATAGAGTGCTGAAGATAGTGTACAGCAAATTTCAAGATTTTTTGGTGATATTCGATCAAGCTCTGTATGTCAAGGCTAGAGAAATCATAGGTTTGATGTCGGACGATCCTCCTATTAGAATAGTTGTTATGAGACTTTGTGGATTTCACATGTTCATGTCCAATATGGGATGTATAGATCAGACAATGGTAGGAAGAACGATGTGTTCTGTTTAGTTTTTGCTCCTAATTTAGTTGACAAAATGTTAACAAGTCATGCTCATAGCAGAGCCATTAGAGGATATTTACCAATACAGTCCCCCCCCCACCCCTTTAAACCACCCTGTACCCCACCGGCAAGGACTTTCAGTATGTCGTTTAGGACACTACACCCAATAGCTGTGACAAATTTCAAAACTACACCATTTATTTTTCTTTCATTGACTGGACTACAAGTAGAAGGTATCTTATGGAGAGGAAATGATGCGAGGGGAGCACAAGGGTTCATCAAATAAGTTTGTCGCCCACCACCACCAAGAGTACGTTCAACACATACAATACTACCCTTGTATAATTATTTATATAGGCATGATATTTTTCTGAAGATCGTTGCTTCAGCACTTTTAATTAATTTTACCATTACAATAAGGAATTTTAGAAATATTCACTTTTTCATCCCCTCTGTCGTATAAAGTATTGATGTTACATGAAAAAGGTAACTGTTTTTGTAGGAAATTTAATGCAATTTAATTTTGTAATAAAGTGTTTTTCACTAGAACCCATAATTTTCGAGATGTATTAGAAAAACTGAAAATTTCCACCTTTTAACCACGCCTTCCGGCGGGAACTTTTAGTATGTCATTTAAGGCACTACCACCACCAAATTTCAAAACTACTCTATTTTTTTTCTAATCAGCGATTCTTACCTTTATTGATTGGACTATTTACTATAATAGATTTCTATTTTATTTTTTGTGAAAGATAAGAAAATAATAGTCACTCACAGTAACACTGTTCATATTCTTTAATTAAAATAAACTTATCCGGAAAAAAAATTCAAGAATTTAATACCTTTCAGTTTAAAATTTTGTCCAGATTTCATGTAAAATAAAAATTTTAAATGTGCACATTTTCCTAATTATGTTAATTTTTTTTGTTTATGACTCATAATAATTTTATATGTATTTTTGTAACTATTCATCATCACTTTATTAAAGCAAAATTAAATTGAGTTAAATTATGATTAAAAGAAAATGAAAATTTATTGAGTTTATAATTATGTCCAACAGCAACATAAATACTTATAACTGTTGAAATTTAGTTACATGATCATTTTTAATAAAACATACAATATATTGACTGTTTATTATTGAATAATTCAGTATAAACAAGCTCCAAGAAGAACTTCAAAACAGAGTACACAAGACATTAAAAAGATTTCTTTATTACAAGAGGAAAGTTTTATATTTACAAAAGATCCATATTTATAAACTGATTCCCAGAATAAAGTAAAACAAGTCTTATCAAGGCACTTTACATGTTGCGCAAAACAGATTCTACAGATAGTCCAAACAATGCACACACATTCCTAACAAATATCACATACATAATGAATAAAACACAACAAAGTTTCAAAATTCAAATAATTAATATAAAAATTACCATCTGAATTAATATACACATTATGTTGAATGAAGAATTCACCCAAAGTATATCTGAATAGAATTCTGACGTTTACATGGTTATTCTAATAAAGGAACATTGAGCTTCCTGCACAAGTGCAGTACTTTACTCCCTCTGGATTTATTTTGTTTAGACAACTGAAACCTAATAATTACAAGCCTTAAGGGTAGATCAGGTACAGAGAATGAAGTTTTTCCAAAACAAAACAAAACATTGGATTGGAAATGCAAAGTAAGGACACTACAGGGAGATATCTGTCAGTGAAGTAAGTAGAAGAAAAATTATACACTACATAAAGTGTAAAACACAATTTTAAGAGAATATAAATTCACAGTAGCATAACACAGCTACGTGATTAACAACATCAGAAGTCATACGCAACATGACAGATAAGCTAATGGGAAGTTGGAAGCAGTATCGAAAACAAACCTTTGGAGTACTTATTGTAAGTGTTCAAAGGCCTTGCCCTCACAAACGATACAAGCGTTGCATATTGTAATTATAATGCAAGTGGGTTGTAGTATTGTTGTCAATTTGTATGCCATTAAATCTATGTTGTATACTTTATGTGGTACACACATCCCCCCCCCTCCTCTAGTTGTATATACCTGAACAACATTTAAAGTCTGTCAAAAGAATTTCGGGACATCCTGCATAACTCAAGACTGGCTAAAAATAAAACAAAGCATTACATTGTTATGCTTCAGTAAAATAGAAATAAAATTTGTAAACATATAACGGACAGTATCATTTATCTAATTATATAAAATCTGTTACGAACAGTCAATCTTAGCTTTCATAAGATTTATTTTATATTAAAATATAAATTAAGAAAGCATAAGAGGTCACAGAAAAGTACTCTTCCACACGTAATAAACAGACATATAGCAGTTAAAAAGAAGAACATTTTTTTAACAATATTCTTCAGTAAAATGTCAATGCTTACTAATTTCTTTAACATATTTTAATAGATACATAGAAAGTATTTTAATATTAAAAAGCTGGCTTAACATAAAAGCTGATGAATATGCATTTACACATCTGCTTAAACATAATAATTAGAACAAAATAATTAATATAATGTGTCATATCAAATAATTTATAATATTTATTTATTTGCATTGTCTTCAATATAATGATATGTGTTTTCACTCTGCACTTTGTGAAACATTCAAACATTAGAACACTTTTTATTGATTAACATTTTCATGCTAAACGTTAATCCTTAAAACTTTTAATGCACACAAAACGTTTTAATCCACATACTCATGGATGCATGCATTATATATAGTGTAAGCCTGTCACCGAATTCTGGTGTGAAAAATAGGAAAATATCGGGAAAAAAATTAACAATTCTGTAATACGCATTTGGCAATGCGCTGCTTCATCTTAAATCAAAAGTAGTAATACCAGAACAATGAAGAAAGTCGATATGCAGTAAAATGTTGGAAGATAACATGTGTCTCAAGTAGTTTAGAAGAAAATGAGAAATAGAAACTTAATCATTTATAAATTATTTCATTTTAAATGTGATTTTATGTTTTGATAGATGTATTTTGAAAAAATCTTTAAACCAAATATGTAAACATACAACTTTTTTTATGCATATGTATGTATAAAACAAGTCTGTCGACAAAATGCTTCACTAAATATCACACGTATATGGGTTATTCATTCTCTATAGCATAAATCAACATGCAACTCTTTAAATATATAGTGAATAAAAAAAAAAATATATCGCTACAAAAATCGCATGCAAACGATTTCTTCTTCGTATGCATCCCTAGACGTGTTTTAAAACTTGACTTCTGAGAAAATTATTTATTACACACTTCGCATTCAAACGGTTCTTCTCTTTCTTATGATTACGTAATAAATGTTATTTTAAACTAGACTTCGCAGAAAGTATTTTACTGCAAATATCGCATGCAAACGGCTTTTCTTTTGTATCTGTTCGTACAAAAAATGTTTTACTGCAAATGGTTTTTCTTTAGTATGCATTTGTAAATGTGCCTTTAAATGATGACCCTGACAAAAAGCTTTAGCAAATGTCGCATGGAAACGGTTTCTCTTTTAAATGAGTACATAAATGTTTTTTTAAACTCGAATTCTCAGAAAATGATTTATTGCAAATGTTACATGTAAACGGTTTTTCATTCATATGTGTACGTAAATGTCGTATTAATCTCCAATTATCAGAAAATGTTTTACTGCAAATGTCGCACGCAAACGGTTTTTCTTTAATATATGTATGCGTCCTTAAATGTCTTTTTAAATGCTGCTGCTGAGAAAAAGCTTTAGTGCAAATATCGCATGGAAATGGTTTCTCATTCGTATGCGTACGTAAATGTCTTTGTAATTTTGACTTCCCAAAAAATGACTTACTGCAAATGTCGCATGGAAATGGCTTTTCATTACTATATGTATGAGTCCGTGAATGTGCCTTTAAATTCTGCTGCTGAGAGAAAGCTCTATTGCAAATGTCGCATGCAAACGGTTTCTCTTTTGTATGTGTACGAATATGTTTTTTTAAAGTCGAGGTCTCAGAAAATGTTCTACCGCAAAGTTCGCATGCAAAGGGTTTCTCTTTTGTATGTGTCCGTAAATGTGTTTTTAAATTCCCTTTCCAAGAGAATGTTTTACTGCAAAAACCGCATGCAAACGGTTTTTCTTTTGTATGCGTCCGTAAATGTCTTTTTAAATACTTCTGCTCGGAAAAAGCTTTAGTACAAATGTCACATGGAAACGGTTTCTCTTTCGTATGAGCACGGAAATGTTTTTTTAAACTCGACCTCTCAGAAAATGATTTACTGCAAATGTCACATGCAAACGGTTTTTCATTCGTATGAGTCCGTAAATGTGTTATTAATCTCGACTTCTTAGAAAACGATTTGCTGCAAACGTCACATGCATACAGTTCCATTTTCATGTACGTCTGTAAATGAGACTACTAAGAGAATGTTTTATTATAAATGCTACACACAAACGGTTTCTCTTTCGTATACGTAGGTAAATGTTCTCTTAAGGAAATTTCCCAGAAAATGCTTTATTACACATGTTCCAGTTCCATACAGTTTCTCTTTTGCATGAGTCCGTAAATGTGTCTTTAAATAACGTTGCTGTGAAAAAGTTTTCCATGCATATGGGTATGCTCTTGTATGAGTCAGGTATATGCTCTCTTAATTTTTACTGCTGAGAAAAAACATGAGTACCTAAACCGCAGGTTTCTCCAATGTGCAAGTAATAAGAAAATGCCTTTTAAAAATAATTCTATACGAAAAAAGTCTACTTCATAAGTCATAAGCAGGCAACTGCCTTTATGTCAGTTTGTAAATGTATGTTAATAAGCAGTAAATTATGTAAGCCTAAATGAAAAATTTCACGCAGAACTACTGGAGAAATTATTCTTATCTTCATTCTAACCAAGGTATGTTGTATGATGTAGCTGAGATCTGTGGATCGTAGAGCGTTTCTTATCTTTGTCGTTTTTTGTCGGAAAGAGGAGGTGACTGTAAAGCCTTTCTCGCAGTCAGGGCACACTTCGGAATTATATCAATCACCAATGTTCCTCAAAATGCATCTTCGATATCTAAATAACATAAAATAATTTAAGCAATCTTACGTTCAATAACACTGATAATCGTCAAACTTATATTAAGATTGAAACAGATCTAATGAGCTTAGTAGTCATGAGGTGAACTCTCGCATACAGGTTAGAAAAGAATTCACTATTTTCAAAAGCTTACATCTTTGAAACAAAACAACCTTGAACTTCTATATATCGTCGTCGAACAGGCAGAAGTCACTAAGTCCACAAAAATCTCCTGACGGACTACTGCAGTCAATTATAATTTGAAATTAATTATTTAGTGATAGAAACTTATTATCTAAACAACAGTAAATCAAAGGTAGGAGCCAGAAATCTGTAAAATAATTTTTACTATTTATCATAACGACTCAATGTTAATTAATTTTAAACTGACCACATCTCGAAACTTTAGTTTGGGACTTTGGGACTTTTGCCTGAACGACGGCGATATACACTACTTGCCAAAAGTAATGCAATATTTTTAAAATTCGAAACATTTGGAGTAAATCAGTAATTCGTAATCAGTTGTGGAAAATCGGGGGGAGTCACGTTTTACAGTGAAGATTTTGCCTCTAGGACATTTAGAGGACCGTCCACAAATTGATGAAACGAAAATTATGTGGGATCACTCCGTTTCACAGAAAGTTGATAATTTTTTGTAACTTTCAGCAATCGTTTTGCGTTTTAAGTACATTGCTTACATGCATTTTCATAAAAATATCATACATAATATTCGGGAAGATATAAAAGTTTCTTTAAAAGATCCCACATTTTTCGCATGTTTTTTGCTTATAACAGGAAGAGATTTCTTTAAAATTTTGCGAAACTTACTGAATACTTGACAGTATGTTAGATAAGCATTGTATTAAAATTTGAGGTAAATACGTTGAATAGTAAAGGAAATACGAGTATTTCTAGTAAATATTGCTTTATTGCGCATGTGCGAAATGTAGAATTGATTTTTTTTCTTCATAAATTTAAAGCCACATGTATAGGGCAACTTATTTAAAAATTCCAGTTCAATACCGTTAAGATTCGGAAAGTTGTCAGCATTCCAGATAGCTGAATTTTAGATTCTCTCCAAGAGAAGTTAAATGATGAGGGGTTTCCCACAAATTGATACTGTTACGAAAATGTAATTTCGCTAGTCTTATGGTTGGGAAGAGAGTTCTACAGGAGTACATGTGGAATCGCATGGTACATCCAACACAGGAACGACTGTTTCAAGGCAAACTGTTTACAAGAGACTCCAATATGTTAGTCTCTATGCAAGACAACCAGCAGTCCTCCTAACGTCTGGACTGTAACGCGCGCGTTTGAGTGGAGTTTAATAAAAATCGTCAGTGAAGTGTACAACTCTGGGTCAATGTTATGTTCAATAAAAAGTTTAGATTTTAATTACCAAGTAATTTTCAGCTTACAACGATCTAGAGAGAACGTGGAACACGCTTTTAACCAGGAAATATCAAATAAAGACATAGTTTCTCGTCTGCGGTAATCGTGGTATGGGCAGGCAATTGATACACGAAATGATGTAACGCGCAATTCTCCGTTAATTGCTCATGCCGCTCAAAGCCGTTTTAGTGTCTCTCGGACGTGTGCCAGTACTTAACGCATGTCAACTAAATTCTTTTGATTTTAGATTATCTCCAAGAGAAGCTAAATGATGAGCGGTTTCCCACAAATTTATATTGTTACGAAAATGTAATGTCGCTTCCTGCCTTGATAGTCTTATGGTTGAGAAGAGAGTTCTACAGGAGTACATGTGGAATCGCATGGTACACCCGCCACAGGAACGACTGTTTCAAGACAAACTGTTTACAGGAGACTCCAATCTCCTGTAATTAATTTATCTAACTAATTTATCGAATCAATATATCTTATTAATTGCTCTAATTAACTTATCACATAGTGCATATCAAGTAATATACTATTACTAGATGTATGGCCCGGCGTTGCACGGGCTATCTCGGATAATGGGATATTCCCGGGCGGCGAGAAGTGAGGTCATGCGATGCCTCTGGATCCATATATTTTCATATGGCCCCCTCTAACGACCAACATTATATTCAGGTACTTGCTGACGACCTGGCACTTGTTACGACCGGTGGAACCAGAAGGGTGTTGGAGTCTAACACGAATTGTCTGTTACATTTAATATATGACAAGCTACAGGAATTGAAACTCGAATTATCGGTAGACAAGTGTCAGGGAATCGCGATTAGATCTTACCAGAATTCAAATCATCAAAGAACAGGGCAATCCGTTTTTAACCGGTCTCCCTGTTTTAATTTAAATAGTAAGAGTATTAGGATCACAAATGCCTTGAAATATCTAGGTATCAACATTGATAACAGGTAGACTTGGTCCATACACATTTTATCCCTACACTCAAAAATTATTAAACTTATCAATAATTTTAATCGAGCCTGTCAATCAAACTACAGTGTTGATAAGGATATATTAAAAACATGGTACAAAGTGGTTATTGAGAGGGCTCTTCTTTATGGCGCTGGGGAGGGGTCTTCACAGATGAACAGATCGAGAGACTGCAGACTCTCCAGAGAGTTTGTTAAAATTCACGGCAGCATACAGAACGACTTCGACACAGCCACTTAATGTGCTGAGAGGTATTCCACCTCTGCATTTAACCGCGAGGGCTCAATTCTTGAAATTCCAGACATGGGTGTGTCGCTCGGGGGTGCACGACGAATTTTTGTGCCTAGGTGACCTTGACTGTTTTGTAAAACTTTCAGAGATTCCGTTGGAGACTAGAGTGTTAAATATAGAGTCACAGGTTCCAGGAAGTAGATTCGAGGTGTACACGGATAGCTCGAAGAGTGATTCTGAGGC
Organism: Araneus ventricosus; assembly: GCA_013235015.1. Classification (NCBI taxonomy): domain Eukaryota; kingdom Metazoa; phylum Arthropoda; class Arachnida; order Araneae; family Araneidae; genus Araneus; species Araneus ventricosus. Next base: position 587,707 of record BGPR01000406.1, read on the forward strand.
TGGTTTTGCTGTGTGCATCTTAGAACACAGGGAACCTTATGA
>BGPR01000406.1:588141-655954 GCA_013235015.1 Araneus ventricosus
CAAATATGCTAGTTCAGTTAAACATTGCTTCTTGTCAGAATATAAACTAATAAATCGTGGGTCATTTTTATTTACTATTCTCGTTGAAAACGTTATAAATTCTGCAAAATTAAAAGCTGGAACGTTATTCATCAGTTTACAGTCTTTGAGATTCTGCTGATCAAGAAGCGCATACTTCTCATAACACTTTATTGGTTTATTAATATGATAAATGGATTATTTAATTAGTGGATTTTAATCACTGCATTTATTTTTGTAAAAAAACAAATGAATTAGTTCAATGCAACTAAATTCAATCTGGCGTCTGTTAATATTTTCATATGTATAAAGCAAACTCGATGCTATAACTTATAAATAAATAATCAAGAATTATTAATGACAGAATGTTTAACTTCAATATTTTCCATTTTTTATGTGCATGTAACAAATATTTGTTTTTTAGAGTGATAAATGTATGTTTCACTGAAGGTTTATGACACTCATGTACCAGCTAACCGCGTGAACTAAGCTCACTCAGGTTCCTTGCCATCTGAAGAGTATGGATGTAATGTGATAGCAAATGCTTAGCAAATTAAGATAATAAATTTACATTAAAAAGATTGTTGACTTACTTTGGTTTACAGTACTAACTCTTTCTAAGACCATGGAGAGTTTACTTACCATAAAATTCATAAATTTTAAATGTTCATGGCAGTGGCGAATCCAGGATTTAGGTCTGGGAGGGGGCTGAGGTCATAAAAGTTTGTATCGTTGGCAGCGAATGTCAAACCTCATGGCTTATGGAAACAAAACGCGAACTTTACAGACTTTTCCTCCTGACAATAAGAATCATAAAGTACTACAATGCTTTCCGATAATTTAATAAAATTGCAGTGGCTCAATAGACAAAAAAATGTCTTCGACCCTGTCAGCAGTACAAATTACAGGTGAATGACTACAAAAAGTAGGAAGAAGTTAAGAGCTGTTGAAATAGAAAGCAATGTTATCATGATTTATTATTTTTTCAAAGAAAGGTAGAATTAGAAACTTGTAGTGATTTTAAATAAAATCAGAATTCTAGTTTATCTGGGAGGGCTGCAGCCCCATAGCCTCCCCCCCCCTGGATTAGGTCACTGGTTCATGAAGCTTTTTACCAACTCTGATTATCTGCTATTTATAATTTCCAGAAATCAAAATAGTAATAAACATTTTGACCACTAACGTTTCAACATACAATTTAGAATCATAGAAGAATGTTGGAACATCAGTATTTCCTTTTTTGGTTTATGTAACAAATGATGTTGCTTTGAAATACAATCTAAGCATATTCACTGTTGGTTTGTAATATTCTGCAAACTTTCAGTATACTGGTAAACAATCTCCTGCCATCTCTATGATTATGCATGTAAAAATTTGCCAATCAATATTGTTTGGTTTTCTATTTGTGTGCATTGCTTCATATTTTCTACTTTCAAGGCCTTGGAAGTATATTCATTCATAGTAGGGTATCATGTGGTAAGTGTAATTGTATTACTCATGAATTTTTTGAAATGCTCGTGCAACCTGGCTTCACCGCATCCCAATTAGAACTGCTCTATCTTTTAGTAAATTACAAAAAAAGTATTATTTAACACTTTGAGTCACATGTGTGGTTCAGTCAATGAGAATTAATTTTTATTATCATTTTTGAGATATAGTAATGTACCACCTGCCATTGAAAAGGTAAAAGCTTAAGCCCTTTACATGCAGTTGATTTCTTCAAGAGGCCCTCTCATCTGAAAGTGTTCATCATTCATTTCAATGGTTGGCAAACTGGTTCGAACAGCAGGGAAACTCATGCTCAATTTTTAAAAAAATTCTTCTGTGTGGGGCTGTATGAAAAGGTTAATTTTTTAAACTTTTCATTAATAGCTTCCACAAGCGAAATATTACTCTGACGTCCTGTATTTAATAAGGGGAATTTTGTAAATTTAAAATGTAACTCTAGGTATGACAGGAAATAAATACTTGTCACACTGTTCTGATTCACATTTGCAATGCCAGTCCTAGCGATACAAATTTTATTTTATGCTGTCAAAGAAATTCATTTCATTACAAATATTGTCTGTCTTACAAATCATAGATTTTTAAAGTATTTCTTGATTTCCAGCCTTCAGCTTCACCCTTATTACCTACTAATTTTGAAATAACTATTATTATTATTTTTCTAAGAAAATCTGAAAATAAAGCATTTCTCAAAGTTACTAGGTTTTACTAAATCAGATTGATGTAGCCAGGTTTTATGTTGAGTTTTTTTTTTATAAGTAGGAATGTGAAAATTAAAATAATAATAATGTGAAATACGTTGTTTTCAGTGCGACATCTCGTAATCTCATAAAACTTTAGATCATCCTCTAGGAAATGATCTACACTACTGTAAAAAAGTATTGCAAGATTTTTATAATCGGAGACATTTGAGTTAGATATAATGGTTCACCAATCATTTGTGGAGAATTGGTGTTGGTTTGTAGAATCAGGGGAAGCTCACGTTTTACAGTGAAGATTTTTGTCACTAGAACATTTAAGGGATCGATCCCACAGAATTGATGAAGGCAAGAAAATTATAATGAATACTTACATTTACAGCTGATAATGTTTGAAACTTTCAGCAATAGTTTTGTTTTATACATTGCTTGCATTTTTTCTTAAAACTCATCTTGAATCAGTGGAAGATCAGATTTCTAAAGCATTCCAATTTTTCACTTTGTTTTTTGCTTATAACGAAATTTTCTTTCACATTTTGCAAAACTTACTCAATACTTATGTATATGTTAAGTGACCTTCATTAAAATTAAAATAAATACTTTAAATAGTAATATAGTCCTTTTTTAGTAAATATTACTTTATTGCATGCGCAAACATGAAAAATTTTCTTTATAAATTCAAAAGCCAGATGTATAGAGCAGCACAGCAAAATTCTAGTTCAATTCGTTAAGATTCAGAAGAGAAAGTTGTCAGCATTGCAATGGCTGAATTTTGAATTCTCTCTGAAGCTAAATGATGAGGATTTTCTACAAATTGATATTGTTATGAAAATCACTTTCCTTTGTTGCCTCATGTCGTGGTGGGAAGAGAGAGAGAATTGCGTATGGAATGTCATGGCCCTTCAGGCTAAACATAGCCTTGGCGACAAGCATTATTTTGGCGACTTTTGCGCCAAAAGTGAAGGGCATAGCAGTTTCTCGATATCTGTTAAGACCCAGGTACAGTTTCTCAGAGATTTTGATAGCGCCCTGTCAGGAACATATAAATACTCTGCAGTAAGTTTAAGTGGGGGGATATCTTTGTTTGAACTTTTGCTTTGGAAGAATCCGTTTGGAACTTAAATTTCTCCATTATCTGTATTGGATACGTTCATGCACCTGTTACGATTTGTGTAAGAATATTAAAGCTTGAATCTTCGAACAATTAATTGTATAATGTGAAATAAATCAAATACCGCATTCTTATAAATTAAGCGCATAATAGTCGCCTTCAGCTACCAGCTGTTTCGTCCATAATATTAGTAGTTTGTCCTAACCATAACGGCGAAATAAATTGGCGGTTGTAGAGGCTACGACGATTCTGCTGATTTTATTTTGCGATGTCCTCGAAAATGAAAAGTGGCAGACAACAGTGGCGACATATCTAAGGGCCTTGAGATTTCCTTATGAAATAAAAATTTTCGAAATTTGTCCAGTGACGAATTTTGTTGAAAAAAACAGAGGGGGGGCCTTATTTTTTATTTTTATTTTAGTGCCCGGCAGATTAAAGCCTACCCGCAAGGGTGTAAGGTATGAGAACCCGGCGAGGAAAAATCCACAAAACCATCCAAACGACAAATGAATTAATTATAAAGTTAAAATCTTTCTCCCTAAGTAAAGCCAAGACCCAAAGAAGCCGAACAAAACAACAAACTGATGAACAATCAACCCACAGGTCAGAAGATCACTGATGTATTTACGTTTTATAAGCCTGAATAAGTTTGGATTGGGCCTGGCCATTACATAAATTTTTAAACCTTTTCTGTGTTATCAGACGATTCCTTTAAGTGAAATTCAGCAGTAGAGGACACCTAGACACACCGGTGGTCATGCATCCCCAACCTGGCCACAGGCACATTGTAGTGAGCCCAGTTTTTTTAGACACAAGATAACAGGAAAATGATCCATGATTGTTCAAAATAAATTAAAAGAACTGTTAGTGATTAAAATTTTTTTTGTCAGGCATGGCTTCTGATTCTATGTCCTGATTCCCAGACTAGAGCTGAGTAGAACTCTCCCCATTTCTCCAATTAGGTTTAGGTGCAAACAAGCACAGATGGCAAGTGCATTTCCACCCCTGAATGGTAGCTAATTTAGCATGGTGGTCAGCGGCTCACTGCACCTGGATTACCAGCGTGCACTTCACCCAGAGCTAGCCAATGTCCCCCAGCCAAGTTGAAATTTTCTTTGGCGGCCTGATGACCACCTCAGACCTGGAGCTCCAGGAGGCCTCTGGAGATGACTGGCTAAACAATAATATTAATTTTTTTCAAAAGCCCAGCGAACATCAATGGCCTCCTCACCTGGAAAACATTATTAGTAACACACAGTTTAAATTTAAAAATCCGTTTCAAGTTTGACGCGTCAAATTTTGCCATGACAAGTCAAAATCAAACTTGCTGCAAATTTAAGTGCTATCTGGGTAGCTGGCTGAGTGGTTAGAAAGACAGATTTAGGTAGCGGGATGTCGGGGATTCGAATCCGAGGTTGTCTTCGTACTCTGTTTTTTTCGATAATTTGCTATGCGTTTGAAGTGGCAAGTTTGACTGGTGGTGACTAACTCGTTTGCGTTAACTTGTTTCAAGCTTGCACTCTTGCCCTGTCAACCTTGTTGCAATCTTGCAGATTTTCAGAGCAAGACTGCTGCAACTTTGCTGCAAACTAAAATTGCTATCTGGGTAACTAGGAGTGGCGCCAGGCCAGGGCCCCATTCGGGGATGCTGTGCATCTCCTTCGGGACTAATTTTTGTACCCCGTCCACGCAACGGGTTATTCAACTACTAATAGATAAATAAAGATCTGGAGAAAATTTGAGAGGGCCATCATTACGCCCCTCCCCTTGTGCTCCCCTCGACAGGGGGCAGGACGTGCCCCCTGTCGAGGAAACCCTGCATCCCCGTCGGACGGACTCTAACGCCACTCTTGCTAGCTAAACCTTTCTTTTATTTACTTCTTACGATATTCTGAATGCTGCACAACAGCTTAAAGATATCGTATGAATATTGTAGAGCATCTAGTGTTAATAGGGTTTAGAAACTTCCCAAATTCATTTCCATCTAAACAGATGTAAAATCTTAGTTCAGATAGACTAGTGTTTAATCAATTCCAGATGTATAAGAAGCAACCCATCAGAATTAACAGGCCTATGGAACAAACCCATTCTTTATTTCTAAAAATATTCTCACGAAGTTGTCATTTCAGTGATTAGACTGAACGTGGAGTTTTAATTTTGAATGAATATCAAATAATTTAGTTATCATTAGTACTAATAGATCAGTTCAGTAATTAAATCTTTTCCATTTGCAAATTGCATTTAGTTGGCTATTTTGAACAACTGCCTTGGCGAAATGGGGAACTAGCGACTGCCGATTTCCATTCATTTCTCCCTCGACGGCCGACACGAAATCTGTGTGTGTGAAAGGAACGCATAGCCTGGAAAAAGTCGAGCGGCACAAATAGGTGTGTGCGCAAACAGCACGTGCGCATGAAGCTGACATCACTGTTAAATGGTAAGAGCGTTGCTTAGTGACATTATCCAGAGAGCAATTTTAGTTTGCAGCAAAGTTGTAGCAATCTTGCTCTGGAAATCTGCAAATTTGACACAGCAAGAGTGCAAGCTTGAAATAAGTTTGAAACAAGTTATTGCAAACGAGTTAGTCACCAAACGTCGAACTTGCCGCAAGCTTGTTGCGTCAAACTCATTGCAAACTATAGCAAAAATAGAGTACGCAGATAAATCTCGGATACGAACCCCCAACAACCCACTTCATAGCCACTCGCCTTTGCCACTCAGCCAGCGAAATTCTGATAGGGGGAAGATAGATTACGCTAATAGATCGTGCATCGACACGTTTTATTTTAAACTGTTTTCTTCATTTCATTAATTTTTTAAATTTTGAGTTGAGAATATAATTTGAAGTCAAAGAGAGAGCAATTTTCCTAATAATTACGTTTTGCTAGTAGAAAAAATTATGAAATTACGGTTCAAAAGTAATTACTTTTAAAAATATGGGACAAAATGCAAGTTATTATTTTTCAACAAATATTGACTATTTTTTAGGTTTAATTTTGTTTCTCAACGTTAAAATTTCAACATTAAGAAAAAGGCGATAGTTTTCTTTAAAGTGCGAGTTCTATATTTAGTAAAAAGATGGAGAATTTTTCAATTGTTTTTATAAAAAGACCTAATTAGTTTTTTCGCAAATTATCATTGATTTATTGAATTAATAAAAAGAATGGTGGTCTAGGAGATGCTATTAAAAATCGGATGTTTTTTTGTGACAAAAATCAAAACCAGATATATACAACTGTATCCAGGTGGTGGTGTGTAAGTGTGCTGTATCAACTTTGCAGCAAACTTGTTTTGCAATTGTGGTGTGAAGTTTGTCATAACAACTTCACAGCAAACTTCCTTTGCAAGTGGGTTGGTCGATTATGCTTTGTTACTTTGCAGGAAGTTTGCTGCAAAGTTGTCGCATCAAGTTTGTCATGGCAAGCTAATATCAAGAAAAATCACACTTGCTGCAAGTGTACATGCTATCTGGGTAATATCAGATTGGCATGAATAAATAGCTAGATATAATTTCAGATAATAAATGTGTTTTCCAGTTTGATTATTGTTATGTTTCCAAAACATGGATGATCAGGCTTTTAACAGCGAAAATTTCAAGCGATTCCTTGACTCGACCCTTTAGAGTGGATAATCGCGAGGGCATGCTAGTCTTCAGTTCGTCAACGTCAGGTCAGACCGAAGTTCATACGCTGAGATTTATGGGCAACATGTGCCATTATTTTAAAACCTTGCACTTGCAAACTGAATGGAGCCGTAATCAAAATCATAATTCCGATTTAATTTGAACCAGTGGAGGCACTTTGCGCCATCATAAAATGTATGCTGAAAATCTAAACAAAGGCCACTGATTAGGGGAAGGGGTAGTGGTTTGAAGATTCTTTTTCGTTTGTTGGCAACACCGAAAAATGTACTTCATTTCTTAAGCATATATACAATCATTGAAGAGCTAACAGAAGGAAGAAAACATTTAGCCAGCTTTGCAACAGAAATTTCAGAGTTGAAAAATCAAGTGAAGAAAGTACATTTCTTAAGGCAAGTGCATTTCAGTCTAAAAGACAATAAATGCAGCTTTTACTCTGTTTCTTTAAATACTAATTATACTTTTAAGTTTAGTTATAATTGATTACTAAGAAAAGTGTGGAAATAGATAGATTTATTTTTGAAACACATGGAAAAAGTTATATTTCGATTATTACAAAAAAACTGAAAAAATCTGTAAATATTTAAATTTTGTTTGAAAAAAATATACTTTTAGAGTTCGTGATATTTTCGTCTATTTCTACCCAGAATATCAATAAACATGTCTAATATTACGCCACGGTGATTTTGTTATTGAAATGTACTTTAAAAAAATAACCAGTGTAAACAGCCCCAAATTTATAAGGAAACTTTGGACGAAAGTTTCGAAAAAAGTTAAATTTACAGTTAAATTACTGTATAATTTAAACTTTGTCACAAAACGCTTCTATTATTTAATCATCAATATGTTAAATGCAGAAAAGCCTTTCTTTTAGAGAAATACACGCAACTGATCTCGGAATTCATTTTGAGGTCATGAAAATTGGTGAAAAGTAACCCAAATTACTATATAGGATGTGTCAATGAAATCTTAAAATCATATTGGAAACATACTGAATCCATTCTCAATTTGAAGAAAAACAGCACAGAATTCTCAATGCTTATGCGTCTGAAAACTTAACTAAAGTATGCCTTTTTCATCATTTACGGCTAAAAAATGCCACTTCGATTCAGATCTAACGTCTAATTCTACTGTCATTTTTAATCACTTTATACTAATCCTCATGAAGTGTGTTATTTTACTGAAATCTGAGTACTGGATTTCGAAGACGCAACAAACCAAACGCAATCGATATCCGATAATTAAAACAATCTAAAATACCGTTTGAATGAAATTCAAGAAATTTTTAAGTACAGTACAATTACATTCATCAAATCAGCCGCAATTTCACACAAAGGAAAACGGGGAATATTGAAATAAAATTCATCATAGATTAATTGATGTTAGCTACACTGGTGGTCATAATTAAAAACTCAAAATATCTTGCTTTTGTTTTAATCATAATTTAACTCAGTTTAATATTGCTTTAATAAAATAATCATGAATAATTACAAAAATACATCTATATTTAGTATGATTCATAAATAAGATAAAAAATAATGATAATAGGAAAATGTGCAACTTCAAAATTTTAGCATTACGTGAAATCTGGACAGAATTATAAACTTAAAGTTCATTAATTTAATGTAAGTTCAACAGAACTAAACAGTATTACACTACTCCAGTTCTACTAATGTCATTTTGAAAGCCTCAGTACTCTTCATGCTAGCGGTGAACCCTTCGAAAATATTATTGTTGATACTTTCTTAAAAGTTAAAATTACAGTTTGAATTTTAAATATTCGGAACCGTTTTTCCAAACTTTTTACGTTCACCTAGCGAATCTTGTAAAATTGCCTCCAAATATAGATATCAGTAACCAATAGTACGTAATAAGCTGCTCGGTTTTCCGCAGTACTTTAAGCTGAAATTACTTTGATTTATTTCTTACAATTTCTGCAATTTTTTCTTATTACTTACTATTGCCATCTCTGCATAAAAGAGAAGGCAGAAAAAGACTCCTTCACAATTATCTTCTGTTACTGATTTCAAAACAAGTCAGTGCTGCATTTGTGGAAATGAAGCGTTTAAACAATAACAAACGCTGCTTTCCTCTTTTCATATAAGCACACACATTGTGATATTAGATTTTCATACTAGTCCGCAGATATTTCCAGTCATCTGACCACGGTTCAAAATTACGGCGTCCGTTCCAAAATAGTCCTCTTGTAACTCCAAAATGAGACGTCTATGTAAATTTCTTTCTTGATTCCTACCAATTTAAATCCGTTTAATGCTTCGATTGTGCATAGCTACTCTCTATTTATCCTATTTATATTTATTTTTTATCTAGTAATTTTAGTTATCTCTACTTAAAGAAATAATTACCATTCTAATTTTTTGCATGTCTAAAACTTTGAAATGGCTTACTCTCCATGACTGTCAGTGAAAGAAAAAAAGGTATTAACTGTACTAAGGTGTACGCTAAAGAAAGCAGCGCTCGGGGCCAGTGCAGAAATTGCTCCACCCAATTTCTCTCACTTTCGAAAGTATAAAGCCGGCAATTCATCTGTAGTCCATTCCATCCATTTGGCCCAAGACTGTTTTTTTTTCACCCATTCAAGTCGAAAAATCAGGCACGTCATTCGTTTGATGCTCCAGTGATCTTCTCTCCCCCTTTACAGCTGCTCTTCCATCCCCTATTTCCCACACTGAGCGTATTTCCGATAAAGGTAGCGTCGTCGCGAGGTCCCAATCTAGTCAAATCATTTGAAGTGCCGCTACCCTCATAGCAGGGTCCATCGGCGCAAGATGTTGCTGGAATTTGGTTCGGTTGGAAATCCAGATTTTCCAAGCTGTTATGCTATTTTCCATAAATTTTCGACCTTGACGATTGTTTTTTCCTTCCCGTGTTCCGAAATTTCCATTTTGGAATAGAAATGAATGGCCTGCTTAACGTTCATATTGAGCGACGATAAATATAGAGTGGATCCCGCCAGTAATTAAAAAAGTGAATAAATAAATAAAATCATTAATTTTTAACACAAGAAAGTAACATATACAGCATTTATTCTACCTGAATATTAAACTTATAACGCATTGATTATAATATAAAAGAAAAACAAAATATAACTTCGTTTTCATTGCTTTATTTTCAGAAACTTTATTTAGTTTCCCGTTTATATAAAATCAAATCTTTGCATAAATTATTTTCGGCTCAAAGGGATGTCAACTGGTTTGTCTTTCTTGTGCCATCGTCGATCTTAAATTGTTTATTTATTTATTTTTATGCTTTGAAAAATGACGCTCGAACTCTCAAGTAGGTACCGTAATCATTAATGAAATTTTTAAAATTGTACTTAAATTGAGAAATGTATTTCTTTCTGGGCGACTTTTAGGCAGCTCTGATAGAGGCCAATCACGTAACACAGCAAAAAAAGAAAAAAAAATCCTTTAGATTAAATGCTTTGTTTCTTCATCGATTTTATTTATTCTGTGGCGAAGCCGATCTCTCCACGCGCATGCGAACTGGGAGCTGCCTCTGCGCATGCGCTAGCTATTCGACAGCTAAAGAGAGAATTAGCGCTGTCGGTAGTGTCAGTTCACTGCTTGACTTTTCTCCCTGAGCGGCATGGCGAACTGAATGGTGTGTGCGTGAAAAGTTGTTAAGTTTTAAATCCTGATGCATCTCTTCGAAATGCATTAATCACTTTAATATTTTATAACCCCTACAATCATAGTAATGAACAACCTTCTAAGAATAGCAGTTATTCCGTTATAATTCTCTGACTGAATTATTTTGTTGTCTTGGGAATACAAGAAATCTATTTGTGTTCGTAGATTTCATAATATTTGAACAGTTTTTCATTTATGCATAAGGTAGCTCGGTGCGGGGCCCGCTAGCCGCTGGGGCCCTGTTGATCCACCTTAGGAATACCAGGGTTCATAATTTAAGCAATATTATACAGGGACTATGCTAAGTGTAACGGCGAAACAACAATTTTAGGGGATTGCCGGATTTAGGGGATTTATTTAATCAAATTAAAATGAAATAAATTAGAAATAATTATAAAAAAAATTATAATTATTTCTACATTGGAATAAATAAATTAAAATAATTTTAAAATGTGCTGATATCTTTGGTTGAATTTTTAAAATATTTTTATCCACATGGAAATGACATTCGTGAGTAGGTCTTCCTTCCTCAACTGGATTCTAAACTTTCTTAGGGTAATCGTGGGTAGCTTAGAAAAGAACAGAATTTAATTTCTTCTCCTTAAATCTACAAGTCAAGAATGATTCTAAAACAAAGAACCTTTCTGGATATTTAAAGATAAGATTCTTGATAACCGAAAAGAATACATTTAGCTTTCTAATCTATTTTCAGATCCCTTGTGTGTGTTTATAAAGTTACAACAATTTTAGGTTTCGTACAAACATAAGGAGACTCTATACAGAAAAGCAAAGTGATAAAAATTGAACAGGATGAAAATATTTCACATTTATATGCATCTGTTCTTAGTTTCAATTCTATTATTTGATTTATATAGGTGTGATATACACTAGGGTTTTTTTTTATAAAAAGTTTTCAAGTTGTAAGAATAACATTTCATACAAATATATCATCACTAAGATGTATTTCAGAAATCTGAATATTATTTGAAATCACTAACCGTGGCTCTATTTGCTGATCGCATTTCTTCATACAAAAAAATTATTAAGAGTAGAAACAATTAATTTTGAAAAATTACAACGAAAGGCTGGTAAAAGGATGGCGTAAATAATTTTGTCATCTAAACAATAGAAAACCTAACATCTAATAATAATAAAAAGCATCTAAAACTTTCATTTTTCTACCTATACCGAATTTTTTAAAAATCAATATATATGGGAATTCCGATTTCCGTCTTTATGCCAGGGATATGGAATAGAAACCATTTTTCTTGTCAATTTTTTTCTTCACACTGCGTAGAGTAGTTATTTTACTTTTACTTTAAGAACAATAGTTCCACACAATATTTTATTAAAAGAGAATGGAAAATTTTTCCAATATGTCAAAAACAAAAGGCCGTCGTAAGCGCCGATACTTTTGGAATTTTAGCAAATCGGAGCAGTTTTCGTCTTTTTATCTCAAACTAAACCTTTTAGTGCTAAACTTATCGATCCGTCAATTAAAGCATATTAGTGAACTGAATTTTCATTACTAACAACTGACCATTTATTAACAACTGACAAATATTGTTAGATTGATGAACAAAAGTCTTATACACACATGATTCAAAAGAAATAAAACAGTTATACCAAATTAAAAAGAGTGATAAAAATTGTTTTCTATTATGTTTGAAAATATGCTGTGAAAATCCCAATAGATAACTCCTCGCTAACAGTGGAAAATTTGACTCTTTACGGAGAAAATGTTTCGAAGAAATGTCATTAACCCTTTTGGCACCGAACGACGATATATTGTCGTGCGCAACATTGCGAAAAGTGCCAACGACGATATATCGTTGCGCATGCGATGATGCCATACTATTCGCATCGCGAGAGAACTCTATCTCAAAATAAATTTATAAAATGTTATAAATGGTTTAACTTCTTTGCAAAATAGTTGAAAAAATTAATTAATTAATTAAAATTAGTTTTGTGGTCCGATATTAGTTATTTTGTTACAAATTATTGAAAATGCAATATTTATACTTCATTCTACGTGATCTATATAAAACTATGACCAAACGATGATTTTTCTTATGTGCAAATACTGTTTGTAAAAGAGAACTGATTTTTTTGTTTTTCATAATGTTTTCTATTTATGTTATTCGTATGATTTCAACAATTGGCATTAATTTATTCTTCCTTTACCTCGTAATAAACTCCTTTTTGAATTTGATAAAAATCATTCTTATTTTGTTTTCTATGAGCTTTTTCCCAAACCTTGGCAAATTCGTCAAAGTGGTCCGGCATTCTTCGCATAATTACGATACTTTCGGTCGGCACTAAAAGGGTTAATCGAATTTTGTCAATCTGGTATTTCTTTACAAACTAACAAAGTGAAATGTGATTAATGAATTTTATATCTGTAAAGTAGGCATTTGAAATAGATCCGTCAACTAAAGTGAGAATCATATCAGTGAACTAAATTTTTATTACATATTTTTGATGCATATATTGAATTTTTATTAATTATTTTAAATGTTGTTATTGCAACATTGGAATCATTTTTGTAACTTAATATTAATACTTATGAATGCAAATATTTGTGTAAATCAGAGGTTCCCAACCTTTTGGGCTCTGCGGACCTCCTGTTGTGTAAAAAAAATATTTTGAGGCCCAATAGCTACATATACAAGTAAAAAAATATAAACACATATATTTATACATATTATATATGCATGCATATGTCAGTAATTAATAAAGCTAACTATAAGGGATTGAAAATATATTGTTTTATAGAGCAGAAAAACGAGTGGATACACTTGAAGCTCCTCTGATTTCGACTCTCGACTAGCGGTCCCCGGCCCATGGTTTGATAACCGCTGGTGTAAATAATTCGCTTTGAGAAAATAGAGAGATTAGATTATAGTTCCATGTTTATAATTTCTTTTTTCTGTTTAGTTCCATCTAATCTTGTTGTTCTCTTTTCTTGGAAGTGTGTTTTTTCCACTATTTTAGGGAAAAGTCTGTATGTTATAAAAAAATTTTCTGAAACTTTGTTCCAGGATATTTTTGATGTGACTTTATTATTAAGTTAATTTATTTGCTTTCTAAATAGAGTGCATAATATAGGTGTGCAATAGAGTATTTGTGAGTGGGCAAAGAAGGTACCTCTCAGAGAGACAACTTATGATATCTGGTATCGCTTGAAACAATATTGGCTTCAAAATGAATGACAAGAATGGATAAACCTTTAAAGACTGCGATGAAGAACAGGTCTTAGATTATTATTTTTTTTTTGGGGGGTGGGTGTCTACTTTTTCAGAAATACAAGTCAGTATTTACAAAATTACAATTAAATATCTTCTTATATGGATTTTAACAAAATTATAATTAAATGTCTCGCCATTACCGAAATTATTCAAGCGTTTTATTGGTGCCAAATTAGCAAATACATTGAAACCATTAAAATGGCAACAATCATCAAACCGAATAAAAAAAATCATACATATACGTCGTTTTTGATAGTTTCAAAAAACATTTATGCCAAATCTGAATAAAATCGAACAACGCGTTTGTTTGTGACAGAGTATAACAAACAAATTTACAAACGGACTCAACTCTAAACTGTCGAGTTAAATCAGAAATCTCGTTTCGATCAGCCAATAATATGGACTCTTGAAATAAATTCATTTTTAAACTCACTAACTGGCGGCTCCACTCATAGGGATACCAAATTAAACTAAATTGTTCGAAAAACATATAATTAAGTTCGAAAAAATGTATTAATAGTGTATACGAGGCGTGTCCGGAAAGTAAGTACCGTTTCGTTCTACCGCCACCTCAGCGCTAGTGTCGCAGTTCCGCGCATGTACACACGTGTCTCTGGTTCATTGTCTGTCCACTGACGCCATTACAGCAGGATTGTGTTGTGTTTACAGGTGTTAGTGAGCGTTCAAAATGTTTAAGACGATTGCCGATCCCGCCGACTGTGAAGTGCGTTCTGTAATACGGTTTTTGAACGCAAAGAATGTTAAGCCAGCTGAAATTCATCGACTATTGTTTGGATTCTGGAGTGACATGACAAACCCAAGTTTCATCACCGGTCACAATTTTGTTTAGGAATTCATTGCCCTCTTCATTGTATCGGGTAAGAAATGTCAAAGCACTGCCAAGTCCCTTCGTTTTGTGGACACCCGTAAGCATTTTCGGAACCCAACTGGAACACAATTTGCGATAATTTAAGCGATTTGTGACAATCTCGTGCAAAACAGTTTTTGAAATTTCTGGAAACTCATCACAAACCATTCTTATTGTGAACCGACTGCTTTCACGAATTTTCTCATTCACTTTTGCAACCAAACCATCATTGACAACAGAAGGTCGCCCACTCCGTGCTTCGTCATGAGCATTGGTGCGTCCATCATTGAATTGTCGAACCCATTTTCTAACCATTCCATCAGTCATTACATTTTCACCATAAATCTCTACAAGTTGACGATGAATTTCAGCTGGCTTAACATTCTTTGCGTTCAAAAACCGTATTACAGAACGCACTTCACAGTCGGCGGGATCGGCAATCGTCTTAAACATTTTGAACGCTCACTAACACCTGTAAACACAACACAATCCTGCTGTAATGGCGTCAGTGGACAGACAATGAACCAGAGACACGTGTGCACATGCACGGAACAGCGACACTAGCGCTGCTGTGGCTGTAGAACGAAACGGTACTTACTTTCCGGACACGCCTCGTATATTATCAACGAGAATATGCAAATGTTAAAAATTCTAAATTCCAGTACATTATGAATGAATGCAATACCGATTACAATATACAATACTTACATTAGCGTATCTAGTTAAATAAAAGTGCATAAAAATAATAGGAAGTATAGGGTGCCCCCAAAAGATCCGTACTACTTTTCAAAATTTTATTTTTTTTAAAAAAAGAATAAGTCTACAACAAAAATTTTGCAGCTATGAGCAGAACAAATCAAAAAGTTTTTTATCGTCTGTTTTTGGTCATAAATGGCGTTGAACGACACATAAACACTGATTTATTGAAAATGGCGTCTCCCGAGAAGGAAGTGCTATGTGTCGCGTGGTTTATCGAGACAAAATCCGATATTCAAAAGCAACGAAATTATCGAACGAAGTGCAGAGGAACACCATCATCTCGTTCAAGTATTCGTCAATAGTATCACAAATTTATGACAACAGGAAATGTCAATCATAAAAAAGGGTGCTATCGTCCTAGTGTGTGGAACGAGTACATGAAACATTTTCTCGGCGAACTACCAAATCAGGATTGGCGTTAGAGTTTGCCCGACAGGGGGGCACGACCTACTGTACGAGGGGATGAATGTAATGGAATTGGTTTCAAATTTTCGCCAGATCTTGATTTATCAACTAGTTGAATACCCAGCACAAAACTTTTCCCCGAAGGAGTACAAAAATTTTACCCTACGAGGGGGGAGGCACAGCATCCCCGACAGGAGGGACCATGGACCCCCGGTCCCCCCACTGGCGCCACCCCTGAACCAAATTAATTGGAAGACCATCCCAGGAGCTGGATATGGCAAGATCCACGATACACTGGGCACTTCATAAACGTTTACGACTATCTGCAGGCAAAGTTCAGATACTGCACGCCTTAAAACCGAAAGATTATTCAAAGCGTTTTCATGTGGAACTTTACTAACACGATAAAAAGAAAAAAAACTTTTTGAGTTGTTTTGTCCATAGCTGCAAAAATTTTTTGCAGTAGACCCATAATTTTTTTAAAAATAAAAGTTTAAAGTTGTATGGATCTTTTTGGGACACCCTGTATTTTTTGCACCTTTTGGCAAGGAGCGGCTGATGCGGAAAGTTCATGATTAACCTTTTCGCTCCTAACACCGGATATATCCAGCATCCATATGATAACCCGCGGAGACGAACGCCGGATATAACCGGCATCCACATGATAACCCGCGACGACGAACGACGTGTATATCCGGCAATCACATAATAATAGTCCAGCCCGAGACGAACGCCGGCTATATCCGTCATGCACGATCTACAGAGACGAGCGCCGGCTAAAGCCGGCAATATTCGCGACTTAGTTTTTGGATAGCAGCGCCCTCTGTCCACGCGCAATGTGTGCACTTTTGGCACGGGGTCAGTTCAGTGGCGGCGCTACAGCGGACCGAACCGCCGTAGCGAAAGGGTTAAGAGGAGATACCTCTAAAACTAATTTTGTTTCGTGATAAAGAATCTTCCAGAAATTAAGAACGGTTGCGAGATAAAATAATTTCGTTTGCAGGCATCTGATGCATGAAATGTCTTCAATTCCTGTTGCTTTACAAACCAGATTCATAGAGAGCAATATATTTGTTTCTTAGGAATTCGACGGAAAAAAGGCGAGATTTAAAGATAACTATTATCTAGTGGTTTATCTACAAAAAAGTTTTTTTTTATAATATAAAAATTTTTTAAATTCGATTTGCTTTAATTTTGTTTTTAAACATGAACTCGTCTTTTGTTTAACCCTTCAAGGCCGGATTTTTAAAAAATGATTTTAAAATGTTTTTTTGACTTTCATTTCTTGAATAAAACATGGGAAAAATACTTTAAAAAATCCTATTTTGTTTTAAATATGGTTTATGGCTAAAAAATAGTTTGAACCCATCGACCCAAAATCTCCTTGATAGAATTCAATAATATCAAACACAGATGATTTGTAAGAACTAATAATATAGACAAGGAATTTTCTTCAAAATTATAGAGTAAAATTGGTATTGGTAAAAAAAATGGTATTCTCCAGCCTACAAACAAGCTAAAAAGATGCAGCCTCAAGTGAAAAAAAATCATCAATTTATTTTTATTTTTTTTATCAGCACTCAGGTTGCCATCTATATGTTGTAAATTGATTTAATAACATTTCCTGCATGTATTCTATTAGCATCAACAGACATTAGAATTTCAGTCTTATTCTCAAGAATTTTAGAAGCCAAAATTGAATATGTTGCTTAAAGGCAACACAGGGCCTTTAAGGGTTAAAGTTTCTCATTTTATTCTCAAAATGAACAGAAGCATATAAAACAGCAATAAACATTAAAAGTTTATCTTCTTGTTATTTGCCGTTCCGGAAATAAATTAAATAGCTTATCTCGAAAATACTGTCGATTTCTCGGAGCCGAACTGTCGTCACTCAGAAGCGTTTTACCTGAAAGTGGTCGTATATCCTGTTGCTGCCAAATAAAATGGTAAGCTGGTTCTCCATATCAGTGAAAAAAAGAAATGTAACTGATCGGGAAAAGAACTTTAAATTAAGACTTAACATCAGAATAGAAAGTGCTACTTTAAAAAATGCCCTTATCTTCTATGTGCAGCTCTCGAATAAGTACAGGCAGTGCAGCTACAAGTACCCATCTACCGATTGCTGGTGTGATTTCTTAGAGACTGAAATAATATTGTCAAAAGTCAGTTTGCAGGTTTCAGTTTGTCCTGTATATCGCTTTCTTTCAATATCAAACGTTACTTGCTTGTTTTAAGTACTGCTTGTCTTTAAGATATTATGGGCTTTAATTACAATTCATGCGAATGACTGATCATATGTGTCTACAGAAAACTTGTTTGAGTTGTTAGTGAAGCGAGATTTCAAGAGATAATACAATCCGAAATGAATCTATACAGACATTATGAAGAATACTCTCGAATCTTCGAGAAGTCTAACACTATTTCATGGGGATCTGCATGAGAAACAGAAAACTGTTGAAACAGAAGTAAAAAGTCGTCTTGCGGAAACGCTGTAAGCAGGAGTGTAATAGAGACGGAACGCGTTCCGGCACGGCTTCTTTTCACGAGAAATAAACAACAACCAGCGGGATTGGTCTCCCCTAAACTTTCTCGTGTACTCCCAACACATGTAGAGAAAAAATGAGCTAAAAGGCAGTAAAACGAACAAGCGACCCTTACACGGTGGAGAAAAAAAGCGAAACGTCGTACCACGAGTTCCGAAGGTCGTGCTTTGAGGCGGCAAGGCGGAAGAGCAGAATCAGAAGCCGGTGTGATTATGCAATAGGGCTGCGTAAGATTTAAACCAACCAAATTTCCAATATGAACGCCTTTTTTCTAAGTGATTGGACACAGATCCACAATTAAGGCTAGAAGGCCACATACAAAATTTCATTTATCTAAGTAATTTTGTTAAGAAGTTATGACGTTCAAAAGTATGCGATTATACAGACCGACAGACGGTCAACCCTTTGACGGATTTGGCCCAAAATTTTATACGAACATACATTTCTGGTGACAAAACTGTGCACCAAGTTTTATCTACCTAGCTATTCAAGTTTTTGAGTTATAGAGTTCACATGAATGCAGACAGTTCGAATTTTTTGACGATTGCAATATTTCTCTTTGTACACTTCGTATACGAGAAAGTAAAAAATGTAAAAAAAAAAACTTCTTGAAGCACCGCGATTGTCGGCACCTAGGTATTCCGGTACTGCTTATTTTGCAACTGCACTACTGGCTGGAAGGAATTTATTATTCCTTTGTGCGATTATGCGCAGCATTTTGAATAATGTAACTTTAAGGATGAATATTATGATGAATTGCCACTACTATTGCTTTGAAAGAATTGTTTAAATTTGTATGTTAAAGCTTATTTCCCCTTTTAAATGTATTTCTCTTCGTCTAAGTTTAATAGATGTATTGATTTATATAAAAGTTTTTCTGATTAAATTTGAGAGTTTAATAAGAATTACTTTTATTTTTATTCAAGAATTTTCAAAATTAAATCTCGTAAGAAAAAAATATATATACAGAAGTTTCGAGATTTGCAATATTTCTCACGTCCCACACAGAAAAGGTATTATCTGAAAGAAAAGATCTTCTGCTTCGATGCTCTTATTTAATGTAATACGTTTGCAGAATTTACAGAAATTGGAATGCATGAATAAATATTTCATTTGCGTGTAATTCAAGGTAATATTTTGTCATTTCTATCTTTCGTTTCTCGTGCTGAAAGAAGACAGAAAAGGTGGCGATTCGTGCTCTCGTGATAACGAGTCAAACGCGCTCCTCCAAGGAGGAGCGGAGGAAGGAGACAAAAACGACCTGGAGTTACTGGACATCGTTAGATAACCTGGAGTTAATAGATGACATGATAGTACTGAATGACAAAGTCAATTTTGTCACGTGATCTTAATGTCGCTTGAATTGATTCTATTAGGAAGGTAAAATTAGAAATACAATTTCTTCTCTTGGCTTTTGTTAAAACTTTCTAATTAAAGGATTTCTATCTTTCGGATACTGTAAAATAAAATTTAAAATTGCTTTTAAATTGAAAAAATGGAGAATTAATTTTAATTATCTTATATGGATAATATTAAAAATATTTTTAGAAGAATACAGTCGATTTTATGTCGATTTGTATTTCAGTATTCAATATCTTTTTATTGGCGAGGAGCCCATCTTTTAAGTCACATTAATGAAAAATAAATTAAATGCCTTATCCCTGAAAACGTGTTAAAATTTTAATTCAAAAACTGAGGTTTTTTCAAATTAAGGAATTGTTGCTTTTAAAGATATTTTAATAGAAAATTTGTGAAAAGCAGATCATTACACAGACTAACCATCATATAAAAGACAATGTTTCCTTTGCAAAGATAAAAACGCCATGTGATAATTTTTGAAGCAATTTCTATAACTTCTTTTTTCATAATACAATTACAAAAAGTTTGCCAAACGTTTCATAAAAAATATAATAGCAGCATGATAAGTTTCATGAATTTAAATATCATTTTGAAAAACTAGCCTTTGTTGTATTTCTTCTCTTTTTTCTTGAAAATTAAAATAAAATTCATAAAATAACCTAAGAGAAAAGAATATAAATAATCCATTTTGAAAAGTCACATAAAAAAGAGAGAAGAAGTGGATAACGTCTATGAGTCTGTCACAAAAAATCTGAAAAATGCACCTCCATTTTCGTAATACATTTAAAGGGCGTCAATATGTATAGAAATGCCGGTTTTTGTCTTTTCGTCACGAATATGGAATTATGCGCATTTCTCCTCGCCTTTTTTTATATTGTACGGAGCATTTATTTTATTTTGGCTTTTAGTACTCCAGTTCTGTATAATTCCTAGTTGAAAAGAATATCGGGAAATTTCAGCTGATGCAAAAAAGGCGGAAAGCCGTTACTCGTGTCTTTCAATACTTTCCGAATTTACGCGAGTCGGAGATATTTTCACCTTCTTTTAAACTAATGCTTTTAGTGCAAAAAATAACTCCGGTTTCTTATGACAATGATATGTAGGATAATAAAAATCATTGCCGGAAGAATGAGAAATAAAATAACAAGAAATTAAAACGCGAAGATTTTATTTACGTAAGTTGTTCAAAAAGTAAGGTAATAAAAGCTCTCACGGTTGCACAAATTCCTCGTGCGAATTAAATTCCATATCTAAATAGAATAGACGATCACAGCATTCAAACGCTACATATAGATGGAGTAAGTTGTGATGCAGCGCTTCGAAATCTCTGTTAGAAGCTGGCGGCGTTGAAGGATACATGGTCGACGACTGAAGTGCAATAAGCCATTGGAATGGATTGTGTCTCCAGCATTTAATGCGATATCAGGCGGAAGGTGTTTCTTTCCTGCACCGTATCGTTACAGGGAACGAAACGTGGATGCATTATGTGACACCTGAGACAAAAAAAAAAGAATCAATGTCATGGAGACACTCCTCGTCTCCCCATAGGAAGTTCAAAACAGTGCCATCCGCGACGAAAGTTATAGACACAGTTTTTTGGGGCCACCAGGGTTTGCTGCTGGTTGATTTCTATACGCGTAGAGGGGCTGTGAAAGCTGCCAGTTATTGTGCAACACTCAACCGGTTGCACAAGGCATATCGCAGGAAATGACAGGGAATACTTTTTAAAGGTGCCCTGTTGTTGCACAAGGCTCGACCACATACGGCCTCGGTTACACCTGATTTGAAACAGCGTTTCTGAGGGAATGTTTTGGATCACCCTCCCTACAACCTGTCTCTCGCACCAAGTGATTTTCATCTCTTCGGGTCGTTGAGGAAGCTCTTGGCACGTTTCAGAACCAATGCCGAAATTCAGGAAGCCGTCATTAAGTAGCTCCGTGACCTGGACCCTGATTTCCTCTATGCCACTTTCGATAGATTGGTTTATTGACGGCACAAATGCTTTAACAACCATGGTGACTATGTGGAAAAGTAATATGTACCAGTGCCTTTCTACTCTGTCTATCTCTTTGATTTCGTGAATAAATCTTTTCTCTCCGAGGACTTGTTACCATACTTTTTGAACCACCTACGTATATTGAGTAACAATAGATTTTCTACGTTGACTATCAAATTCTTGCTATTTCCTTCCACGTCAGAACATTTTTTGTGTGAATAAAAGACAATGAGATTGAAATCTTTTCGCAATGCATACCTGCAGGTTCCATCTAAATGCTTTTTCTCTTTCTAGATATTCATATTACTAGCATACTGATACATTGTCGTGGTAAAAAAAAATGACAACAGATTTCAATAATTGAAAGAAAAGACTCTTAATAAACTAAACACAGCATCACAAATTCCGAAGATGAGTTTTTTGGATTTCACTCAAACACCTTTTTTAGTGAATTCTTTTAACGTCTGCGTCAAATCCTCCAAAATAAGGAGATTCAGATGGAAAGAAAATGAGAGGAAGGCTCATAATAAATCGAAGCACCGCCAATTTAGATAGCAAGTCACGTTTGCTTTCCTTACCATCCTCATTACTTATTGCTTTATCAAATTTTACTGCAAAGGAACGACACAGAACTTTATATATTTGGTATCTGAAAGCCGCCCGCAGACACTTCGCTATCACTTATAATATAATGACTGATTGTTTGATTGATAGGATTTTTTGGCTGGGCTTTGTCGATTTGAAGGAGCTATCTTAAAAAATCATTGACAATCCTTCCACACATGGATTTAATGCAAATGAAATGAGAACAATTTTGACTATATTAAATTCTGAGAATAAGGAAATTTATGTCCCGCTTCGCTATAAAAAATTAATTTTTGAAGGATATCTTCGGTCTTCCATCCTGTCTTAATTAATCAGTTAATTTTTAATGAACTTAAAAATACTTGATAACCAATAAAAACTAAAATACAAAGACTTTCGTTGTTTTACACAGCTGCGACGAGTCGGGGGGGGGGGGGGGGTAGAAGTCGAGAAAATATGAGCATTTGTAATAAAAATAATTTATTTCTGTACGTGCGAAACGTAGCTTAATTTTTTTTCATAACTTCAAAGACAGAAACAACAGATATAAGAAGTGGTCGAGAGTCTCCCCCTACTTTTCTAGGGAAAAATTAAATTTTTATTTCATTTTAGCTACCTAAAACTAGGAATTATAAAAAAGGAATTGTGTCTGGAAAAACTAGCTAATTTTGCAATTAAATTTTTCAATTTTGTTGTCTACTCTCTATACTTCCAAATATCTATAAATTGTTTTGCCCCCTACTTTTTCCATCATTTGATGCTCTGCTACTGTTTCTACAACCCATGAATTTTCCTGAAGCGCTTTGGACTCCAGACTCCATTCCAAGGAAAATCAAGGGCTGACTGTCTTGAATTCTGTCATATTTTATGAAATTCTTCAGGTTGCACAGTATAAGAAAATGTTGGCCAAAAAGCATATTTTAAAACATATTGATAAAGATGTAAAACTTAATTATATTGTTTCAATAATAAGCTAATAGATGGCACTTTTTATCATGTTAACGGCACGCGAGAACCATAACACTTCGTCAAACTTCCGAATTCTTTTCAAACCCTTTTAGTGTTTCGACAATCATATCATAGTTTTCTTTGTTATATTTTTGTTCGATTTCTTCGAGTGGTTTGTTTTTGATATGGAACCTATCAAAGAAGGTATGCGCGACATTTTATAACCCATTAAAAGAAAACAAACAATTATTTTAATAAATAAGCGTCTAATAAATATAAAAGTAATTTTCTAACAGTTCTAATAGAATCATTGAAAGAAAAAGTGAGCGATTCCAGTGAATTATGATGTTATAAATAAATTTGACATAAAGTTTGTATTAGTAGCTCTCTAAAGAAAACAAGTTTACTTGCTATTTTTAATCTCTTTTGTTGTTTTATTGCAGTAATAACTGCATAAATTTTTTAAACTTTATCCATTTATCGAACACTTTGGTTGCATCACGATCAATTGTGTCGCGTAGCTGCAAAACTGGTCATCTTCATTTTTCAAAGATTTTAAGTACATTTGACGCTCTTAATACCACGCCACCATAACTTGCCTACTGAAACACATTGCTGAAATGCTTCGAATGATATGCACATTATTTTTTAAATTTAATTTTGGCAAGATATGACAGAAATTCGACTTTTCCCCAAATTTTTCTTTTTTTGAGATGGCCACTTTTGCAGCTGCACGACACAATTCTTCGACGAGACCCGATACTTTTTTTATAAAAATAATTCTTCAACGGTCAAACATGTCCAGAAGAAACATCGTTTATCTAAAGTTTACGAGAATTTACATGCTATTGGCGAACTACCAGACTCCGAATAAAGCAAAGAATCGAAGTTAATTCCTGATTGTCAATTAAATTGGAAAACTGTTTGCCATTAAAAACTTTTAATCATTCGCCCTTAAAGCATGCATTTAAAAACTTTTGAAGACAGCAGTGAAAGAATTTTAAGAAGAAAAACCGAAGAACTGCCTGAGAAAACAAATACAAAAAGTCTAACGTATGCAGCTTTAATGAAATGTCTAATAGAGAAATCCACTGAAACGTCATAAATCTTGCTATTTCAAAGCCAAAAATAGATACAATGTCGAAAACAAGACCATATCACTATTGATCAATGCCAAATTTGAATAATTTCAATACGATATAAATCGTACTCTTGAAGAAGCTTTCACTCTGTACTTTAATTTTAAAACAATAATAAAAATTAAAAAGATGTATTATACAGAAAATATTTCCGTAACTGAAACTTCATCGCCGCAGGTGACTTAACAAGCCTTTTTTATTTTACTGTAAAGCGACTGTTTAATCACTACAAGAGAGTTTTTTTAATCTTTCGAGAACAATGTCAATAATATTTTTCATTAGTTCCCCGGAGGACGGGGTTTTGGCATTTCTTCGGGACCAGGAGTGGCGTTAGAGTCAGCCCGATTTGCTGTACAAGAGAAGGGTGTAATTGATTACCCTTTCAAATTTTCGCCAGTTCTTTATTTACTAGTTGAATAGCCAGTTGCGTGACAGGGGTACAAAAATTTGAGGTCTTGGCTCTCCCCCCACACACATTGCCGTCACCCCTGCTCGGAACATCTTAATATAACCAAACGTTTGGAGATCTAGTAGCTACAAATACCATTATTTTTATCACGTCATCTGTTTCAGTGAAATTAATTTCTAGGTGCCCAGACGAATACAATAGTGTTTTATTGCAAAATCTACGACCGTCTTCTCGATAGTATAGACCAATACAACTCCAGTTCGTGAGGAATCGACATAAATTCTAAAACAAGAAGCCGAGTATGTGGCAAACCAAATAACTGATTTCACTCCGACAGACATGAAAATCGGTGACCCAACTTTAATTGGTAATAAATTAGTACTAACGATGATAGATGCTAAACAGCAAATGCTATTTTGACAGTGGTGTAGTCGCAAATTAAGCAACGCCGGAACGCTCTACAATGGGCGATAAAAATCGCGCTGTTTAAAAAAGTTTTTACAATTCTTTCTAATTTATTTCTTGTAAAAAAAAGGCAGTGCCGGAACGCCGTTCCGGCTCGACTATACCCCTGTGTGTGTGTGTGTATTTCGAATACTTTATCGAACCAAAAATATAATTTGTTTCGAACCACTTATAAACAGTTCAATAGTTTAAAATTTGGTTTAAGACATTAAAGCAATGAAAACCAGTTTCAATTTAAAAAGTTCACATTAAATTACCGGATTAGATTCTTCGAGTAGTTAATTTAGTTGCCGTATAAACTTATGTTATATGCTGATGGAAAACATATAAAAATGCAGTCAAAATAGTAAAAATAAAGAATCTAAATATACTCAATGCTACTGAGAACTAATTGAAGAATAAATAAAAGATATAAAGTCAACTGCTGCCATTTTAATCATTTCCCTACTAATTACAGTGTAAATACTGTTTAGTGACTTTTGATTCTTCTCATCAATTGATAATTTCTTAAAATACCTAGAAGTACTCTATACGAGCATACCCTAAAGTTTTTAGCACAAATATAATATAATTTTATTACTTAACAATTTTGGCCAACATTTTCGTATATTTCGCCATTGAGGGTTGGTACGGTTTGGAAATTTGAGAGACCTTCTTGTCACCACAATTCAGATTAGAATTCCATCCTAATAGTCCTTAGGTGGCTTCAAAATGGGAAGTTAATTAATTAATTTTAAATAATTGGAGAAAGGAGACCTAGGCAGAAAAAATTCCTGTTACCACTACTGAATTCAAAAGACTGCAATCCAGTGGCGGATTTTGCCAATATGAAGCCGCAAGCAGAAAGCTGTTTTGAGCCCTCTCTCCCTACTCAGTATCATAAATTCACCCTTATCTTATCACTGTGATGTGCAATGGATATATTTTGAGGCGACCCCTTTCCTTTGTCTCGAGGCACGAAGCGAGCACCTTTACCACCTGTGCGAAAAACTGCTACTTAAATTATACAAATAAGACAACAACAAAACAAAACAAAAAAAAAAAATCAGAATTCAAATTTTGCCCAGATTTCACTAAATTAGGAAAATGCGCAACTTTACAATTTTTATATTATGTTAATTATTTACTTTATTTTTGAGTTATAATAAAGTTGCATGTAGTTTTGTAATTATTCATCATTATTTTATTAAAGCAAAATTAAACCAAGTTAAATTATGATTAAAACAAAATAACAAATTTTTTGTGTTCATAATTTTGTCCACCAGGGTATATAATTAATACTTATAACTAAAGAAATTTAGTAACATGATCGTTTTTAACAAATCATACCAGACTGTATAAAAAAAAATACAAGTAGTGATTATTATTCATTATAATTCGATATCATAAAAGCTTTGTAGGAGAGAAGGGATGGCAGTTTTTGCGAAAATAACCGGTTTTTGGTTACTCAGGTTTTTTTCGCCTCCGGTTTAACCTGGCGGTTATTGCCGCTCAAAATAACCGATTTTCGATTTTCTTTTTTATAAAAGAACAAACGCCGTTTGTTAACAAAATTTCTTATTACTAGTGTTACTACAGGAAATAAATCCATTGGCCAATATTTATCTGTTCCTAAAGACTCTTTCAATAATCTGCCAACCAACAGACGCCTCGATGAAGTGGTAGTCGTTGATTGCCCTCAGATGATAAAATTCAAAGCTTCATAACTTGGTAAATTTTAGTCTAATCAAACCTAAAATCGCGTCCATTTTCCGATATGGTTTTCTTGACCAGTCATTAGATTTAAAAAAATAACCGAAAATCCGGTTAACAGAAACAAAAAAAATCCCGGTAGGTTTTCCCCATCCCTATAGACGAGTTTAGAAACAAAGAGGAGACAAGTCATTAAAAAGATTACTTTATTACAAAGAGAAAAGTTTTATATTAACAAAAGATCTATATTTACAAACTGGTTCCCAGAATAAAGTAAAACAGGCCTTATCAAGGCGCTTCACATTTACACAGTCGAAACAATGCATACACACTCCTAACAAATATAACATAAATAATGAATAAAAGACATCAAAGTTTAAAAATTCAAATGAATAAATACATAAAATAACCATCTGAATTAGCATGGCATTATGATGAATGAAGAATTCACTGAAAGTCTATCTTAATAGAATTCTGGTGTTCATATAGTTATTCTAATAACAGAGCATTGAGTTTCCTGTACACATACAGTATTTCACTCCCTCTGGATTCCTGTTGTTTAGACAACTGAAACCTAATATCACAGGTTGGCTGGAAAGGTCGTTTTCTACAAGCTTTAAGAGTAGGTCAAGCATACAGGATGAAGTTATTTTTGCAACAGAACATGGGGTCGGATGGGTAAAGTAAGGTCACTATTGGGGGCTCTTTGACAGGGATGAGAAATGATACACTAGATAAAGTGTAAAACACAAATTTAAGAGAATATAAATTTACAGAAGCACAATGCAGCTACATGATTCACAAAATTACAAGTGGTAAGCAGTATGATAGATAAGCTAATGGCAAATTGGATGTAGTATCGAAAACAAACTTTTGAAGTATTTAATGTAAATGTTTAAAGGACTTTCCCTCACAAATGATACAAGCTCTGCATGTGATAATTTATACAAGTGGGTTTTTGTACTGTTGCCAATTTGAATGCCATTAAATCTGTGATGTACACTTTATGTGGTGTATCCTTTATTTCCACTTAATTCAATGACAAAGTGCTCTCTGTAGTGCACACGCAGCGACCCCCCCTCCTATTTTGTATGCCGGAACTACATTTAAAGTCTGTCAAAACAATTTTGGGACATGCTGCATAACTCTAGACTGGCTACAAATAAAACACAGCATTACATTGTAATGCTTCAGTAAAACAGAAATAAAATTTGAAAACATATAACAGATAGAATCATTTATCTAACCACATGTTATGAGCATGTCAATCTTTGCTTTCATAAGATTTATTTTATAATAAAATGTAAATTAAGCAGCTATAAGATGCAACAGAAAAACTCTTCCATTTATAATAAACAGAAATTTAATAGTTAAAAGGAGACATATCTGTTTACAATATTCTCTAGGAAAATGCAAATGCTTACTGTTTTATTTTGCATATTTAAATGGATAAATACACATCTCTACTAATAATAAGAGAAAAACTGTGTGTCTGTTGGCGATCTACAGAACAGACCGTTGAACTTAGAGCAACCAAAATTGGCACAGATATACTTTGGATGCTGAAGATGTGCACCTTGGAGCCGTTTTAAAAAAATTTTAATTCAAATTTAAATTATTTAAAAATTAAACCAAATTGTGTCGTTTTTTGCTAATAACTTCTGAATGAAATGATTGACAAAAAAAACCCCTTTTATGTCATTCTGAAGAGCAAAAAATTATCCTTCCAATGATATCAGTTTTATTATTGAACAAAATTTTATCTATTTTTTTTTATAAATTTTTAAAGTCATCAGAATTTTAAGATTACTGATTGCGAGAGTAGAAATTGACGTAGGGGACGTGGGGCATAGTAGCTGTAAACATCCTGTCCGTGTGTATCTACAAAACAAAATTATTATTGATGTAATTGCTTCGGAAGTACATATACTAAAATTGGAACGATACAGAAAAGAGTAGCATGGCCCCTGCACAAGAATGATATGCAAAATTGTGAAGCGTTCCACATTTTTAACGCTGATCTGAGAAATAAGCTTAAGCTACCTAGCCTTAAAGATTTTATTCTAAAATTAGCCAAAAACATTCTTTGAAAATCTCCCTAATATTAAAAATCACTTCATATATACCGTAAGAGCACCAGATCAATAATATATAAATAGTTCCTCACTTTTCAGCATTCTTTGCCCCACCCCCAATTTTTTTTTTCTTATACTCCATGACAATAGCTTCAAATGTTCCCTCACAAGGACGGGATAGCGCAAGCGGTTAGGCATCTTTCTCCCACCTGTTCACCCCGGATTCGAATCTCGCTCGAGTCTTGCCTTCGTCAGAGTTAACAAATAATTTGTCAGCTCCTCTCCCTCTTTTTTGCATACCTAAAAGGAAACACTAGATTTAAATTCTTCCAATACTCTCATTTAACTTTTGCTTATTTTATAAATGTTTCTCAAATTTTACTAAACTTTTCGATTCATTCAAAACGCTTACTCTTAATTATTAAACTTGGCTATACACTGTTGAATGGTGATGTGTGTTTTTATATTTTATTGTGCTCCGGAGAGAGAATAAGTATTATCTAAACATATGCCTGTTTTAGTTCATTTTTTATTATTTGCTATTATTTGGCAATTTGTGTTTATACAGTTTATAAATATTTAATTTTTTAGAGCGAGTTGGTTGTTTTGTTATGCACAGAATCATTCAAGATTTGTTTTTTTCTTCAAGCATTTCAATTCAATATTTTTTTTTACTTAAAAATGGCTGTTGTTATATTGACTAGATTGAAATGGTCATCATGAATTTAGTTTTGCATTAAACTTTAGTTTTAAGATGTAAATTATTTTTAGCTGAGAAATTTAATTATTGTAATTCAAATTTTTCATTACTTCTTAAAATCTTTTCCATTTTTAAAGAATATTTTTATCTATCATTTTTTAACAGTTAAATATAAGGGATTAACTCAAAATTCTTTACATGCGAAGAAATCCTGTACATTTTCGTTTTGAGTATAAAGAATTTAAATTCAGTTATACTAATTAACCTGTTCACTGTTTGTGATTTAAATTCATTTCTTTGTCGTTACTGCAATTATGGCTTTCAGATTACAAAAATTGAAATGTTTAAAATGTCAGCCTTAATTGCCTTATTACCATTAATACAAGATTGGCAAACAAGCTGGTCACCGTAGGCGGCTAGTTTTAAATATTAATAAAGGTGGCTTAACATAAAAGCTGATGAATATTTACACATCAGGTTAAACATGATAATTACAACAAAATAATTAACATAATGCGTCATATCCAATCATTTAGAATATGTATTTATTTACATTGTCTTTAATGAAATGGTATGTTTTGCTTGGTCACTTCAAACATTACAAAACATTTTAACTATTGACATTTTAATTTTAATGATTAAACATTAAAACTTTTCCTATACACAAAGTGCTTTAATCCACATTCTCACAGGTGTATGATTTCTATCTAGTGTACGCATGTAAATGTGACGTCACAGAATCCTGGTGTGAAAAAAAGACAAATATAGGAAAAAAAATAAACAATTCTGTAATATACATTTGGCAACATATTGGATCAGCTGAAGTGAGAAGAGTAGCAATGGCAGTACAATGAAGTAAGCTGTTATCTAATAAAATGATAGAAGATGTCATGTGTCTCAAGTGCCAGTCAATCCTTGTAGACTCGAAACCCTATTGGTTGAGTCGGTGGACATAGGTCGTGGATGTGTCTCAAGTAGTAGGCTAGATAAAATGACAAACTGAAATTTAATCATTTATAAATTATTTAATTTTAAATGTTATCTTATGTTTTGAGTAAATGGTGCATTTTGAAAAAAAAAAAAATTTAAGCCACGTATGCAACAAATATACTATTAATTTTAAGTATGTGTAAAAATTCTGTTGAAATGGCCTTGTTGAGAAAGTGCTTCACTAAACATCATGCATGTATGGGTTATTCATTCTATATGGCATAAGTCAGCAGATGACTCTTGGAATATATGGAATGATAAAATATTTCGTTACAAAGTCCCATACAAATGGTTTCTCTTTCATATGCATCAGTAAATGTGCCTTAAAATTGCATTCAAGAGAAAAAGCTTCACCGCAAATGCTGAATGCAAACGATTTCTCTTTCATGTGCGTACGTAGATGTGTTTTGAAACTTGACTTCTGAGAAAATTATTTATTACACACTTCACATCTAAATGGTTTCTCGTTCATATGTAATAGTCTCTCTTTCATACGCAAATGCTTTTTTAAAACTGACTCCCAAGAAAATATTTTACTGCAAATGTCACAGACGGTTTTCAAGCAAATGGTTTCTCTTTAGTATGCGTCCGTAAATGTGTTATTAAAGTCCACTTCTCAGAAAATGTTTTACTGCAAATGTCACATGCAAATGGTTTCTCTTTATACATATGTGTCCATAAATGTCTTTTTAAATGCTGCTGCTGAGAAAAAGCTTTAGTGCAAATGTCGCATGCAAACGGTTTTTCTTTCGTATGCGTACGTAAATGTTTTTTTAATTTTGAATTCTCAAAAAATGTTTTACTGCAAATGTTGCATGCAAAAGGTTTTTCTTTAATATAGGTATGTGTCCGTAAATGTGCCTTTAAGTTCTGCTGCTGAGAAAAAGCTCTAGTACAAATGTCACATGTAAACGGTTTCTCTTTCGTATGTGTACGTATATGCTTTTTTAAAGTCGAGGTCTCAGAAAATGTTTTACCGCAAATTTCACATGCAAATGGTTTCTCATTCGTATGCGTTCGTAAATGTGTTTTTAAATTCCCTTTCCAAGAAAATGTTTTACTGCAAATGTCACATGCAAACGGTTTTTCTTTCGTATGCACCCGTAAATGTCTTTTTAAATACTTCTGCTCAGAAAAAGCTTTAGTGCAAATGTCACATGGAAACGGTTTCTCTTTTGTATGTGCACGTAGATGTTTTTTTAAACTCGAATTCTCAGAAAATGACTTGCTGCAAATGTCGCATGCAAACGGTTTTTCATTCGTATGTGTCCGTAAATGTGTTATTAATCTTGACTTCTTAGAGAAGGATTTACTGCAAACGTCACATGTAAACTGTTCCATTTTCGTCTGTAAATAAGACTATGGAGAGAATTATTTATTACAAATGTCACATGCAAATGGTTTCCATTTCATATTGGTAGGTAAATTTTCTTAGAAATGTTTTATTACACATGTTCCATGCACACAGATTTTCTTTTGCATATGCCCATAAATGTGCATTTAAAAAACAGTGTTGAGAAAAAGGTTTACCAGAAGTATAGCATGCATGTGGGTTCTCCCTTGTATGAGTCAGGTAAATGCTTACTTAATTTTTTCTGCTGACAAAAAGCTTGACTATCTAAACCACAGGTTTTTCCAATATGTAAGTAATAAGAAATTGTCTTGCAAAAATAATTCGTGATGATAAAACTCTACTTCTTAAGTCAAAAGCAGGAAACTCCTTGTACGTCAGTTTGCAAATATATATTAATAAGAAAATTGTATAAAATTATTAAACTAATGAAATATTTTACACAGAACTACTGAGGAAATTATTTTTATCTCGATTCCATCCAAGGTGTACTGTATGATGTAGCTGAGATTCTGTGGATCATAGAACAGCTCTACCTTCTCATCTTTGCCACTTTGTATAGCCTTTCTCCTTGTCAGGGCACACTTCTGAATTACATCAACCACCAAGGTTCCTCAAAATGCAGCTTGAAAATCTAAATAACATAAAATAATTTATGCAATACCACTATTAGAAACACTGATAATTGTCAAACTTATCCCAAATTTAAATAGATCTACTGAGTTTAGCTTTTCAGCAGGCGCACTAAAATTTTTTACTTGAGTGGGTGCGTGTTGTACTTTTTAGACACAATAAGTCTTTTAATTTTTACCCTTGCAGTTGTAAGTTACTTCATTATAGTAATAAGAGACACATCAGAAAAGTAAATCCTTTCATCAAAAGTGAAAATTAATATTTATATTATTCGCAAAATCTAAAATTATACTGAAATCTGAGAAAGCAATGAGATTTAATATATCATTTTCTAAAAATGGTATTAAGCAAAATATAATAAATAGTATAAAACCAACTAAAGATTGTACAACAAAGACTTTCTTTCTAGTTTCTTATCATTGCCCTTGCATTTGAAACATTGAACTTTTGCCAGAGAGGGACGCTTACAACTATACTTACTATATATTGCACCTACTGTATTTCATGGATTTTGATGATCGTTTTATTTCTTTCAAACGCAAACCACAAGCTCTTTTTCTCAATGCTGGTTGTTGTTCACTTGCTTTTTCAGTTTGTTATGTATAATTTAGATTTAAAGACATGGTAATGTCATATGGCGATAATCAGAGTTTTTGGGCTTGAGTAGTGAGGAGTTTTCATAAGACTGAGGTTTTTCCAAGAAAATTCTTCGGCTTGGTGGATTATTTGCAAGCTTATTACATATTGCATATTTTTGACAATGTAAAATGAAATATTAAATCGATGTAATGCGCACTGGATATATAATTATCAAACAAACGTTAAGACATGAAAAAAAATTTCAAATTACACGAGCGAGCGTCGTAATTTTTACGACAGAAGCATAAAACTGTATGAAATCACCTTGAAACTTGGACAAATCCATTTAATCCTGAAGAGAAGGGTCGCATGACAGAATAGCAATGACCTTCAGAGGACTCCGAAAGTGAGAGCAGGGCATGAAAAATCCTGTTTGTCGTAACATTTGCGCAGGCGCGCCCGCTGGAAGGTTAGTAGTAATGAAGTCAATTCTCTCATACAGGGCAATTAGAAAAGAATGTCATAATTTCTAAAGGCTATATCTATTCAATAAAACAACCTAGAACTCCTTTATATAAATCAATTGATAGGCGGGGAGAGATATGAAGTTTCATATGATTGGCAAGATGTCTCCCTCAAAGCGACCTTCTTCACATTTTTTTTTTTTTTCACATTCCGATTTATATACAAAAAAATAAACATAAAAACCTGGCTACTCAGTTCGGCTTAGTAAAAACCTTAAAAATTTAAAAAAAAGGCTTTACTTTCCTAGATTTTCTTAGTATGAAAAAAAAGAACCAATAGTTATTTCAAAAATTGGGACAATACAGAAGAAAAGCTGAAATATGGGGCATCCAGAAGACAAATACATTATGTGAATGATAATGAATAACATTATGTGATCAAAGTGTTTAATAATATTTTTTTCTGATTTCCCAAGTTATTAAAAAAATAGCAGTTCTAAACAGATGAGTTAAAATGGGTTGAAAAGAGCATTTGAAAAAATTACGAATTTCCATGACTATTATGAAAAATTTATGAATAAACTTCCCATGGCTTATGACAGTGTTAATATGTAAAGCAAAATAGATAAATTTTATTAGCTCGATTTACCACATTTGCTATCAGTTACATGTATGTTCATAGATGGCAGGGCACACTTAAGAATTCAGTACACTGTAAGCGTACATATATGAGTATCACAAACCAATAGTGAACATGTTAAATTACAAATTTCAAAGCAAGCATCATTTCATCGCTTAACAAGCAATACCACCTACCTCAATTTTTTGAAATTTCAAAGATGAAAAAAAAAATACTCAACTTTTCTCAACCAATAACGGATATAACGGCTTTTTTTTTTTTTAGTAGGAACTCATGTTCAGAACAGATGTTAAAAAAATTTCAGAAATATTCGTTATTGGTTGAGAAAATTTGAGTATTTTCTTCCTCTTTAAAATTTCAAAAAATTTAGCTAGGTAGTTTTGTTTGTTAAGTGACAATTTGTTACATACACTATAAAAACTACAAAAAAGGGAAATACTGATGTTCGAACATTCTACGATTCTAAATTGTGTTGCTGAAATCACGTTATGCAGTCAAAATGTTCACTAATATCTTTTTATTTCTGAAGTTATTAAGATGTAATCAGAGTTGGTAAAACAGTTTACCATGAACATTTAAAAATTGAGGAATTTGATGGTAAGACTTTCCAGGGTCTTAGAAAGAGTTAGGTATGTAAACAAATGCATGTAAAATAAAAGTCAACCAATCATTTTTTATTGTAATTTCTATTATCTTAATTTACCACATTTGCTACCATTTACATACATGTATACTTGTAGATGGCTGGAAACTCATGAGAGCTTAGTACACTAATAGTTGGTAGATGAATGTCCTATATCATCAGTGAACATATTAATTTACGAATTTCAAAATAAGCAACATTTGTTACATGCAAATCTGAAAACTAACAAAAGGGGGAAATACCAAAGTTAGAACATTCTTCTGTCACTAATTATTTACATTATTTGTTTTAAACAAGTTAAAGTATGGCTTTAAGCTTCAGTTACTAAGGAAAATATTAATGAGATGCCAGGGAATTTGATTTAATATAAGAACTAATTCATTTGAATTTTTTTTAGATAAAAATAAAATGCAGCATTAAAATCTAATAATTAAGTAATTTATTTAATGGAAGAATAAAAAACTAAAGTAGTGGTACGCTTTACATCAACATCAACTTTATTGATGGATAACTAAAACTCAGCTTTTAATTTTAAAAATTTCTAAATGTTTTCAGTACAGCTTTGATATACAGCATTACTGGTGATAATTTTGTTTTGGTGACTTCTTTCAACAGCTTCAATATAGTACCCCATTGGCGATATTTTGTTCGCTGACTTAACGATACAATGTTCTGTTACACGAAAAGTCGCCAATACAAGATTGTCACCAGTGATGCCATATAGCAAAGCTGTTCCATGTTTTCAAATGAACAAAACAATAGGAAGTTAAAAATGGGATTTCGTGTAATTACAGGTTTATGTTTTTAACATAAAAAAAATCATTTTTGAATAATTTTTTCATACAATAAAGACATTTTATATAATAAAAATTATGAAATTAAAAACATCTGTTGAAATGATATATTACAAAATCTTGTTAATTAAATTACTTCCTCCACTCATACAAATATTAACATTTCAATACTAATTTTTTAAAACTTGCATTGATTTGAATGTATTTAGATAACCTGTCAGGCTTAAAAGGGTTAAGTTTTGAGAGAAAAGTTTCTGTCAGGAAAATTATTCAGTTTTATTTTAGAAACAAAAAATTAGGTGAACTTACACAAAGACATATTAAATTAATTTTTATATAAACTTTACCTACTAACATAAATTAATCCAAAAGATTAAAAAAATATTTATGCTTGTCATACATCAAGCTTATCATATGAATTTTTATCATTTAAATATAACATTCCCTCTCTGAAAAATCATTTTGAATTCATCAGAACAGTGGCAGCAAGACAAGACAAAAATTTTATATCATAATACAATATATTATTAAAGTATATGAATTGGGAATTGAAAAAAGAATATTTTAAAATTACCTATATTATTTTTCATGCTACTGTTGTTCAACAACATATAACAATAATAGGAATAAAATAAGTTATAGCTAACAGAAAGATTAAATAAACAAATTAAAATTTACCTTTAAAGTATGATAAAAGTTGCATCAATTTTGAAGAACGATTGAAGATTAGATATGGCTCAATAAACTTTCTCTAAAAAAAATGTATGTTATCTTTTTATAGCATTTGTTTAGAAACAATAACATACTAAGAATTTATTATATAAATTAGGTTCTCCTGTTATTTTTAAATAAAAATTATAGCTGATTAAAACCCCAAAAATAATTCATTAGTAGTAAAAAAAAAATCCAATATTCTTAGAGATACATAGCATCTTTCAACAATTTTTAGTATAACATCATTTTTGTAGAAATTATATATATATATTTTTCAGAATTTAGCATCATTGGTTATAACAGAATCTTAAGCAGATATTCAAATTTGTTCCAGAGTTCCTGGTCATAACTAAAAGATGAAATTATGTATTTCAACTAAAGCGTAAATCTGTTGAAATGTGCACCAACCATGGGACACCTTTCAATATGGCATGGGACACCTTTCAACATATAACTACTCATTTCACTCAATTGAACATAAATTTTATTGAAATATAACAAATGTACAGAAAAATACAGTGACCTAACAAAATTTATCTGGTTTTAGGTTAACTTAATTTTTCTTGTTTTCATTGTTTGTTCCAGTCATTTTGTGCTACTTTCAGGTTTGATTAAAATGGCCCAATTATTCCAACAATTCATAAAATTCTTAACCTAGTAAATTCCAGCTATATTATTTTCATTGCAAATACTTGCAGTGGCTTGAACCCAGGCATTTTGAATAAATATATGCAAGCTGACTTGCTTGCAAGTCAGACCATAGTTCATATCTCAATGAATATAGAGTAAGAAGAATTCAGTGATGAACAGAAAATTCAGTTTTTACTTAGCAAGTCACAAAACAGATCTCATTCCATAACAAAGCACATGGTTTAAGAAATGGAATGAATCCTATTACCAGAAGATGTTCTCTTCTGAAACTTGATTAGCCACCTATCAGCTAATCAAATAGCGTTTCCAGTGGAGAGAAATGCTAACTGTTGAAAGGTGCCCCCCTCTCCCTTACATGTGAGCATGGCAATAGGGAAAGATATATTTATCTTGAACATCTAATCTCAAACAGTTCCTAAATGATAAAATCAAAAAATAAATTAATTAATAAATAAAATAAAACAGTAATAATTCACCAATTTAATTGCCATCACAGAATACATCAACATGCAATGTTCCAACTTACAAGAAAATTTTGCTTCGAATGTCATAATAAAATTTCGCATGTATAATAACTAAACAATCAATATGAGCACGTCATAGAAATACAATATAAAATAAGGATCAAAATGTAGATTAATTTTACAGTTATCATTTTTATTATTCTTTAATAAACTATATAAAATTATTGCAGCAGATGAAAAGATATATTTATTCGGTTATACCTAACAGTCAGCAAGACCGCTAAAGAGATTTTTTTGAAGCGCAAAGTTGACATTTTGGGTATTAAATTTATCCTGATTAAGACCTAAAGGTTGCTGGGCAGCTCAACTGTTGGCGAAGGTTTTGCAACAAACTTGGCATTGAGACTTTCAAGCAAACTATTTATTAGTCCATATTTATACTACAGAAGTGAGTTTTATCAAATAATAAGAACCAACAATGTATCTTTTTCGATAGAAAAGTGCTAGATAAATTTGCTGCTCCCATTTTATTTCTCGACCAAAGAAACAAACACTTGAATAATTAGTCTGGAAATCATCATATAATGCAGAATTATATGATGCAAACAGGTTTCAGAAACAGATACTTTCAAATGAGAAATAGGTATAAATTGTTTAAAGCTTACTTGAATTAAAGAGTTATGGGATTTGAAGCAACAAGGGCTGTTATCCCAAAAGCTTACTTAATAGTATTCTGTTGCTTTCATTTTAGCCTGTACCAAGAGCAACCTCTAGGTGAATTTTAGTAAACAAATACACCTTGTTGAAATTTCGGCTTTCAAATGATCGCCAAGACAAGTAAATCATTCGTGTAATTGGTTCACTTGGCGCATTAGTATCTATGTGAATCGGTTCTCATTTGTTCCGAAACTGATAATTCGTTCATGGGTCCGGATCGGAAAAACAAATGTAATTAAGAGGGAAAGATGACTGTAGCAATATGCTTTACCTAACTGAATCTTTCTTTTAATTAAGTCATTCACAATTTTTAATTTTATTAAATATTTAACTTAAAAATTATGCATAAATATATATTAATTTATATTATTCAATATACCATCTCAAAACTTTTTCATAATCAACCTTTCTCTCAACTACCCCTCCCCACAAAAAAATTTAGTCTTTAGTTGAGCCATTGAAAGAAAATACTCAGGAATGTGTGTAGTATATACAAAATATCAAGACTGATTATTGACTATAATTTAAATACCTCTTTGCGTACAAAATTTGAATGAGAACAAAATAATCTTTGACTTTTTGTTTGGAATTAAAATAAATCAATTATTGCTAATTAATGAAGTTAATATTTCAATTATTTATAATCACTTTCATTAATAAATTATGGAATTCATAATATGCAGTCTTTTTTATAATTCGCCTAAATTTACAGATAGAATAAATATTATACAGGGTGATTAAAAAAAACGTATCCAAACTTTAAAGGTAGGTCAGGCATACGATAAGCATCCAAAATCACACAGGAGCATGGATACGGCAAATCCAATCTGGAGGCAGAAGATGTTATTTAAAATAATACACCGCTGGCCAAAATGCTGATAACTTTCTGAATCTAAAGGTTATTTAACTGAAATTTTTATATATGTTGCTTTATATCTGTTGTATTATAATATAAACAGATATATCTGTTTTTGAAGTTATGAAAAAAAAAGTAAGCTGCGTCTCGCACGTGCAGAAATAAATTATTTTTATTACAAATGATCATATTTTCTATAACATTCAAGGTATTTACTTAAAATTTTAATCAACGCTTCTCTAATATATTGTAGGGTATTCTGTAAGCTTCATACAATTTGGTTGAAAACTCTGCAAGTTATAAGCATACAAGCGGAAAATTTTGGGATTTAAAAAAAAACTTTATAATTTCCCGAATATTCCTCCGATTTTTACGAAAATGCATGCAAACATTGTGCACATCACACAAAAAAATTGATGAAAGTTACAAACCATTATCAACTTTTTGTGAAGCGGGGTGAGCCAAAATCCCTTTTCGAATCCATCAATTTCTGGTCAGTCCCCTAACTGCCCTCGTGACTGAATCTTCGATGCAAATTGTGAATTGAAACCTATTCTTTATATGGTCGAAGTTCGAGGAGATATTCGGAAAGAATGTGCAAATTTCAAACGGTGTCCGCAATTGTGGCCACAGCTGTATTATTTTAAATGCCATCTTCAAATGGCGGTTGCGCAACCATGTTCCTATGTGATTTTGGATGCTTTTCCATAATCCACGCCACGTTTTTTTTAATCACCAGATATACTATCCGCCTTATATTATTCAACTCAATAATGATAAATTAAATTAAACATATATCTTATTAGTTCTATTCCTCAGGGGAAGACGAATTCTTTTTAAAACAACTAATGTAATATACACCACTATCTTCATGATGAAATTTGACTAAAATTCAGCCTTGGGTTTTCTTGGCGTTTTATATATATATACACCCTTCATATCGGGGGCCCCAGGAGTGTGCTTTGCGCCTAGCCTTGTGATATATGCAAATATTCAGGATTAGAAACAGTGTAAAGACATCAAAAAGGATAGTGAACTTACATCTTTCAAAGCCGCTGGACTCTTTTCCCAATTAGAAAAAAAAATTAGGTATTTTTTCCTTGCTTCACTCTTTGCTTATTGAAACTAGGAATGATACTTTGGAATGCCAGGAAATACTTTTCCGCTAATTATTTGTCAAGAATTTCCGAAGTAGATGATATCCAATCGGTATGAATCAGACTTACTGTGAGAAACCACGAGAACTCTATGGGACTAATCTATTTTAAATTATCTTCCCTTACCTAGACAGCACGTACGTTTGCAACAAGTTTGATTTTAACTTGATATTACCTTGCCATGGCAAATTTGACGCGTCAAGCTTGAAGCGAACTTGTGGCAAACTAACAATGCAGAATCGCCACCCTCGCTTGCAACGCCGTGACAACTAGCGCCACCCCTCCTTACAATGCAAGCTTGCTGTAAGTTTGCAAAACAAGCTTGATGCAAAGATGATAGCACAAAGAGATAATTATCTTTGTTCTCTGTTTAAAAAAAAACATCCGGGTTAACTTTCAGTCTACGGTGCCCACTTACTTCGTTCCTCTTAGGATCGCCAACTCTCTGCCGCCAAGAATGGCGACGAGAGGATATTTGTTTTGGTTGCGCAATGATGATTTTAACGAGTGAGATGTGCGCATGCGCCGAAATTGATATGTTGATCGGTGTTTTGCGCATGGCGCGATATTACGATTCGTTTTGATTGGTTTGTTCCGTTTGATTTGATTGGTCGATTCAATCGAATTTGTTTTGTCGGTTTGATTTTCGTCTGATTTTTCATTTCGTTACGTGCGCTTCGTACAGCTATTGTTGATTGTGGCATTGGTCCCTTTCGAAGTATGTGGATCAGGGATTGATAGCAAGCGGATACCAGTGTCCTAAGTATAAACAGCAATTAAAATAGGTATGTGAAGTTTTAACTACACTTTTCTCGTTTTTGAACATTTTCAGTCACTTTTAGGTTCAGAATTGTGTATGCTATTCTGTGCTTCCGCTTCTCAATAAATAAGCGAAGCTACTATTGTCCCGCTTTGCAGAAAGCGAAGCCGCTGATGTTTTTTAAGTTAAAAAAATTGCCCGGTACGCGTTTGAAATGCCGAAGACATTGCGTGCTCAATCACACCTTTTCAAGTGAAGCATGCGCAGTGCAGCAATGAAAATCGCACTGCGCATCCCAAACAGTGTTTGGCGCCAGCAAATCAAATTGCGCCAAGAAAAATTGGCGAGAAGCAAGTGGGCACCGTAGACTGAAAGTTTACCAACATCCGATTTTTAATAGCATCTCCTAGACCGTCCTTCTTTTTATTAATGATGATAATCAATGATAATTTGTGAAAAAACTAACTTTTTTATAAAAAAATTTTGAAACATTTTCCATCTTTTTACTAAATATAGAACTCGCACTTTAAAGAAAACTATGTGGCCTTTTTCTTAATGTTGAATTTTCAACGTTTATAAACAAAATTAAACCTAGAAAACAGTCAATGTTTGTTGAAAAATAATAACTTACATCTTATCCCATTTTAAAAGTAATTACTTTTGAAACCTAATTTCATAATTTATTCTACTAGCAAAACGTAGTTATTAGCGAAAATCGCTCTCTCTGTCTCTTTGATTTCAAATCATGTTCTCAACACAAAATTTAAAAAATTTATGAAATCAAGAAAAGAGTTTAAAATAAATCGTATGCGCGATCTATTAGCGAAATCTATCTTCTCCTCTCAGAATTTATCTGGCAGAGTGGTTAAAGAGTCCGCTATAGAAGCGGTAGGTCGCGAGTTCTAATCCGAGTTTTTTTTCGTACTCTGTTTTTGCTATGTTTGCTATGAGTTTGACGTGGCAAGCTTGCTGCAAGTTCGTCGCTTCTGCAAGCTTGTTTCAGGCTTGCACTCTTGTCGCGTCAACCTTGCAGATTTGCAGTGCAAGCTTGCTGCAAACTAAAATTTCTATCTGGGTATCTCCCACTCCCGAGGACACAAATCTTTGAAATGGGTATCTCTTTGAAATGAGCTTCCAATTTCAGTCACAAATGAGTTTTAGTCATCAAATCTCTGTAACATAATATTATTTGTAATTTTGTCGCAGTTTGAGATGGTTTCCGGGTTGCAAAGAAGACTGTATCCTTTAGGTTTTCCCACACTTTGTTGAAACAATTTAAATTTTTAAGAATCTTGGGAATAAGAGCTTAAAAAGAACGAATTTTTCTTAAATACAACGAATTTATTCCTTAATTTTGTGCCCCTTGGTAATTGCGCCAAAGGGCACGTGCCCTGTCTGCCCCACCCTAGTTACGTCACTGTTTGAAGGATCTATCTTTAGAAATGATTGATAACAGGAACGTGGCGAAGAGGGGGTTAGAGTTGTGTGACCCCCCACCCAGATTTTTCCGAAGTCGGCATTTGGGTCAGATCTGTCGGCAAATTTTGAAAAACAATCGCACGTTATATTTTATTCTGTGCATCGACGATAATTGGAGATATGATTGCAATGGTATTAAAAACAACATGACATTTTTTCCCAAGTCGATATTTTTGATAAATATTTTACTAATATTTAGCTGGAAACATTTTATTTTTCGGAATAAAAATCTTGCTGATTGCGAAATCGGCAAAACTATGTTTGTTGCTCGGAGAAAATGTCGATTCTGACTTAAGTGAATGCGTCGTCAAAATTGACTTTTTGCCATAGATGTCATAATACAATACGTGTCAAAAGTTTAAGCACAACAATAATTTTAAAATAAAATTTTAAATATCCACTTTATTTTCAACGTATCGGTTATATGTATACAAAAATTCAATTTTAAAATCTTATTAAAAATTATTAACATTTAAACTGTATTTTTAAACAGAAGTTTTAAGAATGGAATGAAAATTGCTGTGTCAAAAGTTTAAGATTGCACTTGAGGCAGGAAGAAGATTGCACTTAAGGCAGAAGTCGAATTTATTTCCAATATACGACTACGGCTTTCTGGAGGATTTTTAGAGGAAATTGGTATAAGTTTAGAGAACTGAGAGAAAACCTCCAGCAGCCAGCTTTAAAGCAGCTCGCAATTCGTTGCTTAATTCAATAAAACTGATTTGTCCATAAGTAGCTGGTATTTAACACGGTTTATGAGAAAAGCCAGAGGATAGAATCCATAACCTGATTTCTCTTATTAACTTTTCTCATTCATGCGTGGCGTGGCTCAAAGGTCTAGTTCAAATTCATCAAGTCAGTGGTGTACATAATTCTTCATGTAAGAGAGAGTCAATTCGTCATGTATAGAGAACAATTCTTTGAATTATATTATAGTTCTCCCTTATCTTTGTATTGCCACCCAAAGTAGATCTGAGTACCGTAATTTTTAAATGATCATAAAAGTAACAAACAGAAAAAAAGAATTTTAAACACTCATTTACTAACGTTTATGAAACAATTCTAAAGTACGTACCAGAGAGTTTAACAGTAGGAAAATGTTAAAACTATCTACAGATGCCCCATATGGCATTGCCTGGACCGAAAGCTTATATTGAAAAAGATTTCCGGGTTTACTAGAAATAGAAATTGCGAATAACGTGAATTCTACTTCATAACAACTATTGAAGATCATATACATTTAAAACATTTCACATTTCGAAAAAAGAATATTTTGTAAATTACATTATTATTGTGAATCTATATATATAATATTAAAATCATATACCATAAACATACCAAAGAATTTGGAATGCATCTGAGCATAAAGAAACAACATAAAAGAATTGTTTTATTGTCTAAATAATATAAAGGTAAGTATAAACTTACATAAAATTTCACGAGAATAAATTCAAGCAAGAATAAATTTAAGTAATTCACACATACACTAGAAAAAAAGATAAGGCAGCGTGATTTTTTTTTCGAACCTAAAGATGCCGTCAGTGGTTAAATAAATTTTACTTTGTACAATATTTTTATTAACAGGATTGCTGTCAACTTCTCTATCTCAAAACTCAAGCAATCGATGCGACTTTGACATGCCCGGAGGCTCATTTACACAAAATGAAGGGATTAAGAGGTATTGTCCCTTTCTTTTTGGCCAAAGACATCAGATGCAGTGAAGAAGGTACTGAAAGTAGCGAAAGACTGAAAGGGCATCG
The DNA here is from genome assembly GCA_013235015.1 of Araneus ventricosus. Lineage (NCBI taxonomy): Eukaryota > Metazoa > Arthropoda > Arachnida > Araneae > Araneidae > Araneus > Araneus ventricosus. The sequence continues at coordinate 632,611 of BGPR01000406.1, forward strand.
GCCGTTCCGGCCTCCCCCCCCCCCAAGAGCCAAGCCAGAATTCTTGATTTTATTTAACATCATCACAACTGTTTTTTCTTAATTTCTCTCTTTAAAACATAATAAAAAAGTTTCAACATTGCTTTCTGGCTTGACAGGCTCGGAAAATTTTCCTACTTTTGTAGTCATTCCACTTGTATTTTTAGCTTTGACGCGGTCGAAGACATTTTTTGGCTAGTTATTTCATTGTAATTTTTATTAAATTATTGAAAGTTTTGTATTGTTCTTTATGATTCTTATTGTCAGGTGAGTAAAGTCTGTAAAGTTAAAAAGTTTTGGTTTACTTTAGCCTTGGGGTTTGACATTCATCACGATATAAAGTTTTTATGGCCTCAGCCCCCCCCGACCGGAATCCTAGAATCGCCACTGAAGTACAATGAATATGAATGAATCGGGGCCGAGATGAAACGACGTATAAATGGTGCTTTAGTTTATATAGATTTGCATATTATTGTTTGCAATTTTTTTTTTTGTAAAATATAATAGTCGCTAACATTAAAATTGCTCATATTCTTTAATTAAAATGAATTATTCGAATAAAAAATTCAGAATTTAATACATTTGAGTTTATAATATTGTCCAGATTTCATGTAATGTAAAAGGTTTAAAGACGTTTTTCTAATTATGTTAATTTTTTATTTTATTTATGAGTCATAATAAATTTATATTGTATTTTTGCAACTATTTTATTAAAGCAAAATTAAATCGAGTTAAATTATGATTAAAACAAAATGAAAATTTCTTGAATTTATAATTTTGTCCAGCATTGTATATAATAAAAAATATAAAGTAAAATTTAGTAACATAATCTTTTTTAATAAAACATACTAGACTGTATATTCACCGATTATTATTGAATATAATTCGATATAAAAAAAACTCCAAGAAGAGCTTTAGAAACAAAAACGCGACAAATCATTAAAAAGATTTCTTTATTGCAAAGAGGAAAGTTTTATATTAACAAAAGATCCATATTCACAAAATAATTCCCAGAATAAAGTAAAACATGTCCTATCAAGGCACTTCAAATGTTGCGTAAAACAGATTGTACAAATAGTCCAAACACTGCTAACAAATATCACACAAATAATGAATAAAACATATGCAAATTTCAAATAATTTATACACAAATTATCAACTGAATTGATATCGACATTATACTGGTGGACAAATGCTAAGTATCCTTTTTAAGACACGAAAAATTTGGACTTAATAGGAATACAATGGTTCACAATCAGTTGCGGAGAATCGCAGGACATACAATCGTCGGAACTCACATTTTACAGTGAAGATTCGGTCACTACATTTAGGGAACCATCCACAAATTGATGAAGACGAAAATTATTTGGCTCACCCCGTTTCACAGAAAGCTGATAATGAATTGAAACTTTCATCAATGGTTTTATTTCATGTGCATAATGTATACATACATTTTAGTAAAAATACAAAAATTATTCGTGAAGATATAAAGGTTCTTTAAAAAATCTCTAATTTTTCCGCGTGCTTTTTACTTATAATATGCAGCCTTCAACGAAATTGTACAAAACTTACAGAATATTTGACAATATGTGAAAGAAGCTTTGTGTTAAAATTTGAATCAAATAATTTGAATATTACAGGAAATAAGAGTAATAGTAGTAAATAATTTTTTACTTTTTATAGCGCATGTGCGAACTTAGCACAACTTTTCTTTCATAATTTCAAAGCCAGACATATAGGGCTACTTATAAAAAAATTTCAGTTCAATATCGCTAATATTCAGGAAGATATCGGCATTGCAGCGAGATGAATTTCTAGCACAAAATGACATTTATTTATAAATAAAATACATAATTTAAATTGCATTTCGATGATAACAATTCAAAGATTCATGTTTAATAAATTTCAGTTTGTATGAACCCTTGTAATTTAGCTTCTCTTAGAGTATACAGAAATTCATTTCGTTGCAATGCAAATATCTTTCTGAATATTAACAGTATTGACCTGGAATTTTTATATAAAGTGTCTTTGAAGTTATGAAAGAAAAATTTCGCTGCGTTTCGCACATGCGCAGTAAAAAATTATTTACTACATTTGCTCTTATTTCCTGTAATATTCAAATTATTTGATTCAAATTTTAATACAAAGCTGTTTTCATACATTGTCACATATTCTGTAAGTTTCATACAATTTGGTAGAAAACTGCACGTTATAATCCAAAAACATACGGAAAAATTAGGGATTTTTTAAAGAGACCTTTATATCTTCACGAATATTTTTTATTTTTACGAAAATGCATGTAAACATTATGCACTTTAAACAAAACCACTGATGAAAGTTTGAATTCATTATCAGCTTTCTGTGAAATAGGATGGTCCAAAATAATTTTCGTCTTCAACAATTTGTGGATGGTCCCCTAGATGACTGAATCCTTACTGTAAAATGTGATCATCGACGATTGTATGCCCTACGATTCTCTGCAACTGACTGCAAACCATTGTATTCTTATTAAGTCCAAATTTTTCGCATCTTAAAAATGGTCCTTAGCATTTGTCCACCAGTGAAGGTTGGATGAAAAATTCACCGAAAGTATATCTGAATAGAATTCTTATATCTATATATTAATACGTGAAGAAAAAACTTTGTACCCATTTTTAAGCACATTGCGTGCACGGAGGAGTGTGAGATTTGGCATAGTTAAAGTTCATATGGAGAAGGAGTGCAGAAAGATAAAATTTATGTATAATTGTGCTACAAACACATTAAATAAAATAAAACATTCATTGTTTACCTTCATACACTGTAAAAAATTAGCGGAGTAAATGATTTGTAATTGATTTAATCCCCCCGCAGTGAAATCCACTCCAAGAGGGAGTTTATTTAGATTATTTATATATTAAAAAAAAAAACTCTTCGGAGTGAAATACAAAAATGCGGATGATTTAAATTTGTCAACGTTAAGCACATATTAGTCTGTGGTCAAACAGTCGCAAAGAGTAGATTGTGTCTAAGGAATTTATATATAGTATATATTACTAATGCATTAAATTAAATAAAATAAAGCATTCATTGCTTACGTTCATATTGAATGTCAACCACATAAAAGTCTGTGGTCAACAGTCGGACAACATTTTTTTTAACCGCCCTTTTTTTTGTTTCCATAAAAAATATATAAAAAAATATGAAGCACGTATTCTTTATTTCATTTTTGTATTAATTTTTTATTTAAATTTTATATAATTTGAAAAAGATAGGCAAACTGTGTAGTCTTGGCGAAACCTGCCCAGTATAGCAATAACAAAAAGCGAAGGAAATGACAAAACACGCGTTCTTGTTTTTTAAATATGACTTAGCCAAGCTATACCTCATTTTCCTGTCGTTCGTATTTTTCAAATAATTCGAAAATTAATGCATAATGACGTAATAGAACGAAATTCAAAAAAATTATATGCAATGATTATAGAGGTATACTCTTTGACAAAAGAACCTCAATAACGTTCAAACTTAAAAATTTTATGAATTACGGTCGAATTTCGACCGCTGGGCGACCTCTAGTTCACATGGTTATTCTACTAAGAGAACATGGAGCTTCGAGTACACTTACAGTATTTCACTCCTTCTGGATTTCTTTCATTTAGACAACTGAACCCTAATAATTATAGGGAGCCCCCAAAAGAAAGTTTACAATCTTTAATGGTAGATCAAGAATGCGAATGAAGTTATTTTCACAACCATCATAGGATCGGAAACGCAAAGTAAATGAAGTTATTTTCACAACGATCATGGGATCGGAAACGCAAAGTAAGGGAGTTCTTTGTCAGTGAAGTAAGTGAAAGAAAATGATACACTAGATAGTGTCAAGTCATTAAAAAGATTACTTTATTACAAAAAGAAAAGTTTTATATTAGCAAAAGATCTATATACACAAACTCGTTCCCAGATTAAAAACAGGTCTTATCAAGGCACTTCAGATATTGCATAGTCAAAACAATGCATACACACTCCTAACAAATATAACATAAATAATGAATAAAAAACATCAAAGTTTAAAAATTCAAATTAATAAATACATAAAATTACCATATGAATTAGTATAGCATTATGATGAATGAAGAATTCATTGAAAGTATCTCAATTAGAATTCCGGTGTTCACATGGTTATTCTAATAACAGAGCATTGAGTTTCCTGTATACATACAGTATTTCACTCCCTCTGGATTTCTGTTATTTAGACAAACTGAAATCTAATATTACAGGTTGGCTCGAAAGCTCCTTTTTGTACAAGTTTTAAGCGTAGGTCAAGCGTACAGGATGAAGTTATTTTTGCAACAGAACATGGGGTCGGATGGGTAAAGTAAGGTTACTATTGGGGGCTCTTTGATAGTTATGAGAAATGATACACTAAATAAAATGTAAAACACAAATTTAACAGAAAATAAATTAACAGTACACAACGCAGATACATGATCAACAAAATTACAAGTGGTAAGCAGTATGATAGATAAGATAATGGCAAGTTGGATGCAGTATCAAAAACAAACTTTTAAAGTATTTAATGTAAGTGTTTAAAGGACTTTCCCTCAAAAACGATATAAGCTCTGCATGTGCTAATTTATACAAGTGGGTTGTAGTACTGTTGTCAATTTGAATGCCATTAAATCTGTGTTGTACACTTTATGTGATGTATCCTTTATTTCCACTTAATTCAATGACAAAGTGCTCTCTGTAGTGCACACGCAGAACCCTTCCCATTTTGTATGCCCGAACTGCATTTAAAGTCTGTGAAAAGAATTTTGGGACATGCTACATAACTCAAGACTAGCTAAAAATAAAAAGCATTGCATTGTAATGCTTCAGTAAAATAGAAATAAAATTTTAAAATATATAACAGACAGAATCATTTATCTAACCACATGTTATAAGCATGTCAATCTTTGCTTTCATAAGCTTTATTTTATATTAAAATATAAATTAAGAAGCCATAAGAGGTCACAAAAAATACTCTTCCACACATAATAAGCAGAAATATAGTAGTTAAAAAGAAGCACATTTTCAACAATATTCTCCAGTTAAATGCCATGCTTATTAATTTATTTAATATATTTTAAGAGATATATAGAAAGCATTTTTAATAAGTTGGCTTAATATAAAAGCTGATGAATATCATTTTACACATCTGGTTAAGCATGATAATTACAACAAAATAATTAACATAATGTGTCATATCAAATCGTTTAGAATATGCATTTATTTTCATTGTCTTCAATAAAATGACACATGTTTTTGATCTGCAATTTGTGAAACAAAAAAATATTACAAAACTTATTAATGATTAATATTTTCATGCTAAACATGAAACCTTAAATATTTTCCTATATACAAAATGTTTCAATCCACATTCTCACGGATGCATGTATTATATATAGTGTATGCCTGTGACAAAATCCTGGTGTGAAAAAAAGAAAATTATTGGAAAAAAGAAACTGCAGACAAAAGTAGCAATGGCAGAAGATTGAAGTAAGTTGTTATGTAGTAAAATGATGGAAGATGTCGTATGTCTCAAATAGTTTGCGAAATAAAAACTTAACATTTAAAATTAAGTAATTTATAAATGATTATCACATGTTTTGGGCAAATGACACATTGTGAAAAAAATCTTTAAGACAAATAATCAAACATAATATTAATATTAAATATGTATAAAAAAGTCCATTGAGATGCCCTTGTTGAGAAAACATTTCACTATACATCAGAGGTGTATGGGTTGTTCATTCTCTACGGCATGCATCAGGAGGTAAATCTTTAAATAAACTGAAGGAGAAAATATTTTGCTACAAAAGTCACACATGAAACGATTTCTCTTTCGAATGCATCTGTAGACGCGTTTTAAAATTCAACTTCTGAGAAAATTATTTATTATGCCACTTCAATTTCAAATGGTTATTCTCTTTCGTATGATTATGTAATAAATGTTCTTTTAAACTCAATTTCGCAGAAAATACTTTAGTCCAAATGTAACATGCAAATGGTTTTTCTTTAGTAAGCGTTATGCATCTGTAAATATGCCTTTAAATGATACCACTAAGAAAAAGCTTTAGCAAAGGTACCATGGAAAAGGTTCCTCTTTCGTATGCGTACGTAAATGTTTTTTTAAACAAGAATTCTCAGAAAATGATTTACTGCAGATGTCACATGCAAATGGTTTTTCATTTGTATGCGTCCGTAAATGTCTTATTAATCTCCAATTATCAGAAAATGTTTTACTGCAAATGTTGCAAGCAAATGGTTTTTCTTTAGTATGTGTATGCGTCAGTAAATGTCTTTTTAAATGCGGCTGCTGAGAAAAAGTTTTAGTGCAAATGTCGCATGCAAATGGCTTTTCTTTCGTATGAGTCCGTAAATGTGTCATTAAACTCCCCTTTTTTAAAAATGTTTTACTGCAAATGTCACATGCAAATCGTTTTTCTTTAGTATGCGTCTGTAAATGCACCTTTAAAGTTTTTTTCTGAGAAAAAGTTCTAGTACATATGTCACATGCAAACGGTTTCTCTTTCGTATGTAAACGTAAATGTGTTTTTAAAGTTGAGTTCTCAGCAAAAGTTTTACTGCAAATTTCACATGCAAATGGTTTGTCTTTTGTATGCGTCCATAAATGTGTTTCTAAACTATACTTCCAAGAAAATGTTTTACTGCAAACGTCACATGCAAACCGTTTCGTTTCTGTATGTGTAAGTAAATGTCTTTTTAAATACTTCTGCACAGAAAAAGCTTTAGTACAAATTTCGCATGTAAACGGTTTCTCTTTCGTATGTGTCCGTAAATGTTTTTTCAAACTCGAATTCTCATAAAATGTTTTACTGCAAATGTCACATGCAAACGGTTTTTCATTCGTATGCGTCCGTAAATGTGTTATTAATCTCGACTTCTTAGAATACGAATTATTGCAAACGTCACATGCAAACAGTGCCATTTTCATATACAACTGTAAATGAGACTACTGAGAAAATGATTTATTACAAATGTCACATGCAAACGGTTTCTCTCTTGCATAAGTAGGTAAATGTTCTTTTAAACTCAATTTCTTAAAAATGCTTTATTACACATGTTTCATGCATACAGTTTTTCTTTTGTTAATATAATGTTGCTGTGAAAAAGTATTACTGGAAATATTGCATGTATACGGGTTCTCCCCTGTACGAGTCTGGTAAACGCTGACTTAATTTTTTCTGCTGACAAAAAGCTCGACTATCCAAACCACAGGCTTCTCCAATATGTAAGTAATAAGAAATTGCCTTGTAAAAGTAATTCATTATGAAAAAACTCTACTTCTTAAGTCAAAAGCAGACAACTCCTTGTACGTCAGTTTGCAAATATATATTAATAAGAAAATTATATAAAATTATTAACCTAATGAAATATTTTACACGGAACTATAGGAGAAATTATTTTTTATCTTGATTCCATCCAAGGTATACTGTATGATGTAGCTGAGATTCTTTGGATTATACAAAACTACTTCTTTCTTATCTTTGTCACTTTTCTTCGGAAAGAGGTGGTGAATGTATAGTCTCTCTCCTTGTCAGGGCACACTTCTGAATCAATCGCCAAGGTTCCTCAAAATTCAGCTTCAAAATCTAAATAACATAAAATAATTCATGCAATTCTACACTCAGAAACACTAATAATCGATAAACTTATATCCTAAGATTAAAACACATCTATTGAGCTTAGTAGCAGTAACTACTGAGAGAATGAATTATTACAAATGTCGCACAGAAACGGTTTCTCTTCTGTATACATAGGTAAATGTTCTTCTAAACTCAATTTCTTAAAAATGCTTTATTACACATGTTCCATAAACACGGTTTTTGTTTTGTTAATATAATGTTGCTGAGAAAAAGTATTATTGGAAATATTGCATACATATATGGGTTCTCCCTTGTACCAGTTAGGTAAATGCTTCCTTAATTTTTTTTTGTTAATCACTTGACCACCTAATCACAAGCTTCCCCAATGTGCACGTAATAAGAAAATGTCTTTTAAAATTAACTCTTTATGAATGACTAATGACTCTACTTCATAAGCCACAAGCAGTCAACTCCTTTTAATTGTGAATATGTATTAATAAGCAATAAATTATACATCCTAAACGAAAAATTCTACACAGAACTACTGGAGAAATTATTCTTATCTGGATTCCATCCAAGATATGTTGTATTATGTAGCCGAGATCTGTGGATCATAGAACGGTACAACCTTCTTATCTTTGTCACTTTTCTTCAGAGAGAGGTAGAAGTGTATAGCCTTTCTCCTTCTCAGGACACACTTCGGAATTACATCAATTACCAAGGTTCCTCAAAATGATCTTCAAAATCTAAATAACATAATAAATATAAAAAAACTACAAAAAAAACGCTTTTATCAATGCATTAAAAAAGAAAAAAAAAATATTTTCTCAAAAATCTGGAGGTCAAAACAAAAATCGGAAAAGCATGAGTCACAGGTAGAAAAGTTGTAAGTAAATTAGAATTGTAATCACATTTGTAATATATTTTATATCATGAATGTTTAATAACATTTCATTTCTTATGATAATCATTGTGGTTTTATATCTTTCTTCTATTGTGTTTAGCGCCTCGCGCTTTTACGATTTTTATTTTGACCTCCAGATTTTTGAGAAAAAATTATTGATTTTCTTTTTCAATGCATTGGTAAAATCGTTTTATTTAAAGTTTTGTTTATATTTATTATTTTCTAGCTTTTAGTCTTTAATTTATGCCATAAGTCTATTTTTACTGATGGGATATCTTAATCGTACACTTGTTCACATCTGAAGAGTGGCCATGTGATATCCGTTATTCAATTCAGCCATTGACAAGTCCTTTTGAACATTTATATTTGATCTCAGCATTACTTTAGCACTGATGAAGATCTCTAGTTCTTGGAAAATACTATAGATGGCGCCTATGAAACCTATCAAGTGCAAACGTAATTTTGCGAATTTTTTTAAAAAATTGATAATTGAGAGCTCTAAAATTATAAAAATATTACATTGCCGTCACGACCCAATAAATATACAAAATTTCAGAACTCTAGTGCATTAAGAAGCTAGTGAAAAACCGATCACAAAATTCTAACCTAACATGCATACAAACGTGAAACATTTTGAACTTAGTAAAAGCGTTTAATAAAATAATTCATGATATTCTACACTCAGAAACACTAATAATCGATAGACTTTATATCCTAAGATTAAAGCAGATCTATTGAGCTTAGTAGTAATGAGGTGATCTCTCGCCTACCGGGATTAAAAAAGAATGCTCTAATTTCAAAAGGCTACATCTCTGCAACAGAACAACCAAGAACTCCTATATATAAATCACTAGCTGTTATGCCAGGCGTTGCTCGGGATTAAATTACTTTTATAACTAATATTTTTAATGTAAAAACTATTTTTCTATAGAAAATTATAATATACAAAATTCTTTTATTGTCTGAAACGTTTTTTACTTCAAAATTTGTTCATAAGTATTGAAGTACGAGAAAGGTTTTGATGAATGTTTTGGGGCAATTAATTAAATAGTTAATTCTTCATTAATAAAAAGCATTAAAATAAACCAGACAATAGTTGTTCCCAACATAAATTATCAATTGTCTGCTTTAAAACTTTTCTTTAGTGTTCTTCCAAAATTGTTTTAGCAACAGCTATTTATATGTTTGTTGTTGTTGTTCTTCAAAAATATAAAAAATGTTATTGCAAATTGTGAATTTTATACACAATTTAATTTTTTTTTAATTATTGAAATGAGAGAAACAAATTGAATGAAAATGAAATTTGTGTCACTGAAAAGCCTATTTTTTATAACAGTATAAAAATATTTTTTGTGAGATATTTTCGAAAGATATCGCGGAAAAACGCAAAATCTTGCTTACTTTTTAATTAAATAAAGTTTTAATTAACTTTTGGGATTTTAAAAGGCAGCAGTTACCTTTCACTTCCCATATAAAATATTTACAAAAATAAAACCAGATTAGTACCGCATGTAATCAATTATTGAATAAATTTTTAAAAATTAATAAAACTTGAAGGAAAAATTACACAGATATAAAATTAGTATAATTGAAAATGTAAAATTTTAAAATGGTGTAGAAATATTTTTGTGGAAAAATTTGCTTCAAAATTACAGCGGAAAAACGATTTCAGTTAATTTCTAATTAACTGACTTTTTAATTAAAATTTGCACTTTGAAAAGTTCAGAGGTATCTCCCCTTGACTTAATATTAAGTGCGCAAAGTTTAGTTGAAATCGGTGCAGTGGTTTAGGAGAAGATGTGGAAAATACCCACATACATATCCACCAAGGGTGTAGTGGAGCTGGAACGCTATTCTGGCAATGTTTTTTTTTCCCACAAGAAATAAATAAGAAAAAATTGTGAAAACGCCCTTAAAAAAAAATGATTTTTGTCACCTAGGTTAGAGCATTCCGGAACAGCTTATTTTGCGACTGCTGGGCTACATATCTACAATAACTTTTATTTATATTAAGATTTTATGAGGAGACTATCTAAAGTTTTATATGATTGGTGAGATGTCTTGCTCAAAGCGCCCTCCTTCACATTTCAATTTTTATTTTCCTTTCACATTCAGATTTATGAAAAAAATCTATATAAAACCTCAGAAATTTTAAGAAATGCTTTCTTTTTCTAGATTTTCTTAGTTTGAAAAAAAATTAATAGTTATTTATAAAGTGAGGCAATACAGAAGAAAAGTTGAAGTATATGGCATACAGAAGTCAGGAAATACTTCAAATATGAATAATTTGTCAAGTAACCTCAACATTTGAAATGAAACCAGAATTTCTTGACAGCATAAAATAAGATTTGTACCGCTAAATGGCATTGCAAATATTGAATTGCAATATACTGGGGGTGTCAAAAAAGTATAGTATGTTCTCTGATTCTAAAATCTTCCGTGCTTTTTCGCATGCGCCAGACAGTTATCATCAAAATAGAGGAAAAGTGAAAAATGGAGGGGGAGTTTACATTTTACTTAGCGTGACCTAACAAAGAAATCCAGAAATAAGCTAATCTTACTTGTTGCTTGTCACCCCTTTCCAGTGTAAAGTCGTCCAAAAGTGATAGTCTCGGGATATTGAAACCATCAGTAGAACAAGCATTTATTTTCTTAAATATTGCACCTAGACATATACTTCAAATTACAAAAGGTGGACTATAGTATGAAAATAACTCTGTGGAAGTTGTCAATAAAAAGTTCAAAAAAATTAAATTTCCTTACAATCCTAACATGGACGAATTTTGTAAAAGTCAGCATGAGTTTCTGCTCTCTGAAACCAGTTTAAAACCAGTGAAATAAATGGTGAGCACTTTCAGGTCAGAGAGCAAATCTCTCTTGAGGAAATTGTCTGCATGTGTAAAGGGCTTAAGCTAAATTTCTTTTTAATGGTAGGTGTCACATTACTATACCTCAAAATGATAATAATAAAAATTAATTTAATTGACTGAAACACATTATGTGATGAAAGTATTTACTAATATTTTTTTGCGATTTCTGATGTTACTAAAAGATAGCAGTTCTAATGAGATGTGGTAAAATAGGTTGCAATTGAGCATCTGAAAAATTCATGAGTACCACTATATATGCTCAGTATGAGATTCACTCTACTTCCCAAGTCCTTTGAAAGTGTTAGGTACATGTAGCAATGCATACAAAATAGAAACCAAACAATACATTTTATTGGATTGATAAATTTCATTAGCTGGATTTATCGCATTTGCTTCCAGTTGCATGCATAATCATAGATGGCAAGGCACACTTAAGGACTCAGTATACTGAAAGTTTATATAGTAAACTCTCGATTATCCGGCATTCAAGTATAAGGAAAGCTCAACTAACCGGAAAAATTAGAAAATGAGTTTTTCTAAAAATTTTACATCCGCGCGCCAAAATTTAGCATGCACCATTCCATTCACGCGGACAATTTATTTCTGGAATGCAACGTCCACTCCACAAGGAGGGGCGTAGAAGGGGGAAAAAACAAAACAATAAAGCAATATACAGTACTGCTACACTTTGTTTTTTTTTTGGGATTGTTCAAAAGCAAAGTGAGAACAAAAAAAAATAATAATAATAATAAGGTCCTCACCTTTATCGAAAAGCGAGACCTAAATGAAATGTGACCGAAAAAAAAGGTAAAGGGATAGAATCGGTAAAAAAAGAGCTCATGAGGAGTTACTCCAGATGGGTAAGTCTCTTTCTTTTCCTTTGTTTATTTAATCTCCGAATACCGGTAGATGTTAAATCCGATTATGTAATATCACGTGCAGGAGCGCGCATTGCGCAATAACCCTTTCGATTTTTTTAAAAAGATAATTAGTTTTGATCTTCAATCTGGGATTTGTTTATGATCACTTAAAAGAGTTTTATTATTCTTGCTGAGTAGAATAATTTTCAGTTTCATCGGCTATTTTTATATGCTTATATTTTTTCAATCTATATATTTATGGTAAAAATTCAGCTACAGATCATACTTTTTTTTATCATGAATGTTAAATTAAAATCTTCATAATATGTTTTGTAAATACGTTATGGAAGATACAGAAGTATTCTTGAAAATTATATTTAATGCACATTTCAAAATGACAAAAACAAATTATTTGCCAGAAAAAATCTAAAAAGAAAAGGCTATGGCTACCCCCGCCCCCCATTTTTTCCGTCACACTCAACTATCTGAACTTTTCAGGTATCCGGAAATCGGCATTTCCCGAGCATGCCGGTTAGTTAAGCTTTTACTGTATATGAGTATCACAAACCAAGAGTGAACATGTTTAGTTACATATTTCAAACCAAACATCATTTGTTACATGCACTATAAAAACTACAAAAAAGGGGAATACTGATGTTCAAACATTCTTCTATGATTCTAAATTGTGTTGTTGAAATCATGTTATGTAGTCAAAATAGTTATTAATATTTTCTGATTTCAGAAATTATGAAGAGATAGCAGATGTAATCAGAGTTGGTAAAACAGTTACCAAGGACATTTTAAAAATTTATGAATTTTATGGTAAGTAAAATTTCCATGGTCTTCGAAAAGAGTTAGGTACGTAAACCAATGTATGTAAAATAAGTCAAACAATCCTTTTTAATGGAAATTCTATTATTTTAATTTGCTACCATGTACTTTTATACTTGTAGATGGCTGGGAACTCATGAAAGCTTAGTACACTGGAAGTTGCCAGATGAGTGTCATAAACCATCAGTGAACATGCTAATTTACAAATTTCAAAGCACGCAACATTTATTGCATTCACATAGAAAAACTATCAAAATTGGAAATATCAAAGTTAGAACATTCTTCTGTCATTAACAATTACATTATTTGTTTTGAACAAGTTGTAGTACAACTTTAAGCTTTAGTTACTAAGGAAAATATTAACAAGATGCCAGGGACATTTAATTTAAAGGTAAGAATTCATTTAAATTTTTTTATATAAAAATAAAATGCAGGGTTAATCTGGAGTTTAGGGTGCGCACTCACTTCGTTTCCTTTAAGTTCGCCAATTGTTTGTCGCCAAAAGAGAGAGTGTCAGAACATTTATTTTGGATGCGAGTTGAAAATTTTTTCAGCGCTGCTTGCACACGTGCTGTCAGAAATCTGTTTACCAGTCTTCGGCAGATTTCTTAATTTCGCCTCATTTCCATTAGTCCACTGTCTGCCCTCTTCTATTTGATTGGTCGGCGTATGAATTTGAATAATACTTCATTTGGAATTTTTTGATCATTTATCAAACGATTTTTTTCAATAACCATTTGCTTCTCTTCTAAAGATTTTTGTTCATCGAGTTTGCTAATTCTCTTTCTCTGTGTTGCTGATTATGGCTTCCAAATATCGAAAAAGGAATGATTTTTCTAGAAACAATGGTTCCCTTGCTACGTTTCATCGTCTTCAGACATTGTGTTTTTCCTATGTTCGTGCTTTCCCTGTTTGTTTCGTTTCGCAATGAAAAAGCAAAGATACGAGGGTCCCGCTCTGCTGAAAGCGAAGCTGCTGATGCTTTTTTAAGTTAAAAAAATTTGCCCAGTACACATTTGCAATGCCGAAAGCATTGCATGCTCAGTCTCTCGTTTTGAGATGCCGTAGACATCGAATGCACAGGACACCAATAAAAAACTCACTGCACATCCTAAACTGTGTTTGGCGACAGCAAATAAAATTGCGCCAAAGAAAATTGGCAAGAAAATAGTATGCACCCTAAACTCCAGGTTTACTAAATGCAGCATTAAAATCTAATAATTAAATAATTCATTTAATAAGATCAATAAGACACTAAAGTAATTACATGTTTTACATTGACAAATAACTAAAACTCAGCTTTTAATTTCAAAAATTTCTAAATGTTTTCAAATGAACAAAACTAGTAAAAAAAGAATGGAATGTCATGTAATTAAAGGTTTATGTTTTTCATATAAAAATGTTTCACAATGCTAAAATAAATGCTATAATTTGTCACACAAAAAAATGGTGGAACCAAAACTTTTTAAAAAGAAAAATGTCATTTTTGAGTAATTTATAATACAATATAAAAATGAAAGGCATATTTAAAAAATCATAAAATTAAAAAAAAAACATCTCATTAAAAGATATATTACAAAATCCAGTTAATTAAATTACTTCCTTCACACATACAAATATTAACCATTTCAAGACTAATTTTTTAAAAGTTAAATTGATTAGAATATATTTAGATATCCTGCCAGCCTTGAAAGGGTTAAGTTTTGAGAGGAAGGTTTCCACCAGGACAATTATTCAGTTTTATTTTAGACAAAAAAATTTATGTGAGCTTACAGAAAGGCATATTAAACTAATTCTTATATCAACTATACCTACTAACATAAATTAACCCGTCAAATTAAAATAATAATATTTGTGCTTGAAACATATCAAACTTATCATAAGAATTTTTATCTTTTAAATATAGCATTCTCTCCATGACAAATCATTTTGAATTCATCAGAACAGTGACAGCAATATAGGAGATTTTTTTTTTTATCATAATGCAATATTATTATAAATTAGAACATTTTAAATTTATTATTTTTAATCCTACTGTTGTTCAACAGCACCTACCAATAATAGGGCTAAAATAAGTTATAACTAACAGAAAGAATAAATAAACAAATTAAAATTTACTTTTAAATTATGATAAAGGTTGCATCAATTTTGAAGAACGATTGAAGATTTGAAAAGGCTAGATAAAATTTCTCTAAAAAATGTATTGTATCTTTTTACAGCATATATTTTAGAAACAATAACATACTAAGAATTTATTATATTAACAAATTTCTCCTGTACAATATAACAAGATATGTTTCAGCAGAAGTATTACTTTGTTGATATTTTCTTAACATAATAAAACAATTTCGCACTATTTCAAAGAGAAAAAACCCTTTCATTTTTAAATACAAATTATAACTTATTAAAATCCAACAAAATAATTCAAAGAGTAGTTTTAAAATTCCAAAATCTTTAAAATACATACATGTGAGCATAGCAGAATGTAAAGATATATCGATATATCTAGCTTGATCATCTAATCTCAAAGAGTTCCTAAATGATAAAAGCAGAAAAAGAAACTTATAAAATAAACTGCACTCATTCACCAATTTAATTGTCATCACAGAATGCATCCCTATGCAATTTTCCAACTTAAAAATAAAATTTTGCTTTCCTTTTCATAATATATTTTAAAATGTATAGTAACTAAACCATGCATTTGTCCACTTCACATCATTACAACATAAAATAATCAACAGAGTGTAAATTAATTTTTTAGTAATCAGATATTATAATTTTTATCAGTCTTTCATAAACTATATAATGGCCTAACTAGGTAATTGTGGGATATAAACAACACAGATCAGAACTGCTTTTACACTAAATTTTTGAAATAAAATCTTTTTATTCAACTTTAAAAACTCGGCAAAACGTCCACACAGTTTCTTTTTTTTTCTTTTTCTAAATCGATAACTTGCCATATTTGATATTAGATTTAACATGGTTAAGACCTAAAGGTAGGCCACCGTCTAAAAGACTGGCGAAAGTTTTGCAAACTTGGAAACATTACTTTTCAGGTTAACTATTTATTATTCCATACTCATACTAAAAAAGTGAGTTTTATCAAATACTCAGAATCAACAATATGTCTTTTCTGGATAGAAAAGTAGGAACTAAATTTACCGCTCCTATTTTATAACTCGACAAACGAAACACACACTTGAATTATAAATCTGGAAATAATTTTTAGAAATTCTGCATATATGATGCACATAAGTTTTAGAAACAGATACTTTAAAATGAGAAATAGGTATAATTTGTTTAAAGCTTACTTAATAGTATTCTGCCTGTATCATTCATATTAGACTGTACGAAAAGCAACGTCAATGTAAAATTGGTAAACAAACATACCTTGTTGAAATTTCTGCTTCCAAATCGAAGAGCAGTCGTTCGAGAACGATCGACGGAAAACGAACGGAAATTCAAACTGAACGAAATACGCAGTTCGCCATTTTCTGAAAATAACGTTCATTCCCTAACCACTGTGTGGACCCATGAACGACCAATTCTTGATCGCGGAGATTTCAGAGATAATGAACATTATCTGCAATTTTGCCCACGGTCAGGAAGAAAAATAGACGGATGGGAAGACTGGCAGTTGACCTTGGAAGTGGTGTTGTTTGATAAGGATTTTACTTCTCTGTTTTATTAAAAATTATATGCTTTAGAAATTTTTCATACTGCAATACTTCAATAAAATGAATAAACTCATGCTCCCCATTTTTTAAAAAAATTCGCATTTTCATTGATTTCTAATGCTAAGATTTTTAAACAAAATATTCCAATAAGTTTTGATTAAGTGACAAGCATTGTTACCAGACAGGAGTGGCGTCAGAGTCCGCCCGACAGGGGGGCATATTTTTCTGTACAATGGGAGGGGAGTAATTATGACTCTCCAAAATTTTCGCCATATCTTTATTTATACACTATTTGAATAGCCCGTTGCTTGAACGAGGTACAAAAATTTGTCCCGAAGAGGGAACACAGCATCTCCGACAGGGGGCCTGGCCTCCTCGGTTCTCTACCGACGTCAAGCTTGTCGACAGATGAAATTATTTATTTAGCATGAAAAAATAAAATAGATCACTTTTAATGCAAAGGTCCGAGGATAAGGCTACAGCCAAATGCAGTGACGGCGACTGAATAGAAAAAGTTGGGGGGGGGGGGAGGGCACAAAATTTATAGATATCTAAAAGTACACAAGAATATAGAAAACAAAATTTAAAAATTCAATTACAAAATTAGCTAGCTTTCCATGACGCTATTGTTTTTTGTTATATAATTCCGAGTTTCGGGCATCTACAATAAAATAAAAATGTAATTTTTCCTGTAAAAAGTAGGGGGCGAGCGTCCCCCTACTCGTCGTCACTGGCCAAGCGTGCGTTTCTTTGCCGCAGTACCGCAGCCACCTTTCCTTCCGCGGCGGTATCCACACCCAGGGCCGGCCCAAACAAAAGCGGGGCCTGGTTCAAAGTTCATTTGCGGGGCCTTGCAACAAAATTCGTATAACAAAATAATGATTTATTGCATTTTGGTAATTATTAAATTGCTCAGATTGGAAAAGGACGTAATTAATAAATGAAAATAATTTACGCATAAGGAATATAAGAAATATAATTTTGAAAACAATTTTTGATAATTAAAATAATTTTTATATTTAATATGACCAACATACAAACTTTAATGCTAAAATCGTTAAAAACATTATCCTACCCGAAATCAATAATGAATTTAATTTAATAATAGTTATTAATTAGTCAAAAATAATTATGAAAAGGCAAAAATTTAACCCTCCAGAAGTCGAACGTATGTACGAGGTGCTTGTATCGTGCATCGTATTATAATATTTATATCGTGTTATTTTACAAAAATGAATGCAACTTTTATTTATGTAATCTGTATTTAATAGCTCCATACTAAATAAAGATTATATAAATAAAAATTGCACTTAAATTTGTAAAAGAACGCTATAAGCAAGTAATACGATGCTCAATATAAGTATCTCCTACAATACGCGTGACTGCTGGAAGGTTAAATAATCCAAATATACAATACTTAGTATAGTAGTGTTATATTAGACAAATAAAAGTTCGAATTATATTGGATTCGATTAAACATGCACTTTTCTAGCTTTTATGGAGGAAAATTCATCAATTACTCCATCGAATTAATTTTATCAGAAGTGTATTTTTCGATGCTATGAAATGCAAGAACACTCAGGACATCTCCCATGGTTGCTCGAGAAAATGACAATATTAATATCAGTGTACTGAATGAGCGTTTACAGCTAGCAACGGACACTGAAATTGTTAAAAGTGTCAATTGTCAAAAGTGCATCTCTCAGATTTGGTAAAACATCCTCACCGTAAGATAGTATAAATTTTAAAACCTCCATAGCAATTTTTGAACAATAGAAATGTTTAATATTTTTACACTTTTTGATTCAAGTATGAAAGCACACAATTTTTTGTGTGGTTCCATTATTGTAGAACGAGGACAGAAACGTACTGAATATTCAACAATAAATGTGAATTACTGTAAATATATTTCAGAGAGATAGAAAAGTATAAACTCAGAAAAACTTAGAAGTAACTTTAAAAATGCAGATGTTGCTCAGTCATTGGGACTGAAGAGAATTCGATTATTTGATGCAAGTGCAAATTAAATAATTTGCCATTCACATTTTGAAACAGCTATTTGAATATGATAATTGAATTCAAGCATTACTTCTGAAATAAAAAAAATTCTTCAATTATTTTTTGCGAACACATGTTGTAGAATTGTGTGCTGTTTTCCTGCTTTTGTGAGGAAATATTAAAAACTGTTCAGTTTGAAAACTTTCTGTGCTAAAATAAAAATTATAAAATGAGAAAATAGGTTCAATTAGAGTTTCAAAACATGAAAATTCGAGAAACTTTAAATAGCTTTTAATCATGCAATCAATTGAAAGAGAAAGTCCCTCCCGCCCTTTCAATTTTTCTGTCGATTTACGAATACAGTGTTGAAATAAAATTTCATACCGTATGAATGAGATTTTCTTTTAACTTAGATTATGAAATAAATTCTTAAAAGTTGAGCTCATTATTTCTTCATATTTAATAACAAATATACAAAAAAGATAAAACTAAAAAAGAGAATCACCTGATCACAAACTTATCTACAATTATTCACAACCTACTAATAGTTTCGGTTTTAGGATATTTAAACTCAATCAATCTACAAAATGCTTCATATATTTTAAAACTTATCCAAATGATGTTGATATATTGTTTGTCAAAATAATAAAATGATTTCAAATAAGTAACATTTTATTATGAAAACTGCACAATGTTAAAGAGTAGAAAACATCAATTGTCGTTTGTTAATTAAAAAATCTGTTATCTAAAATGTATTCAATAATAACAAATAGCGGAAATATTGTACTACAAAAACAAAGGGGAAACTACATTGTTTTTTAAATTGAAAACCTATCATAATGTTAAAATTTTCTTTTTGGAAATATAAAAAGAAATGTTGTTTAAAGAATAACCAATAGAAAAAGAGAAAAAAAAAATAGCATACCTGAAATTTGTCTGCAAGAACAAAAGCAGAATAATTTATTTTGCTGTATTCACTGTATTCTAAATGGGAACCAATGGCGGACTGGCCAGGTTGCCAGCTTGCCCGATGGCAAGTGGGCCCCTTAAACATAAGCTGATATGGGCCCCCAGGATCTGTGTATGTGAAAGAGAGAGAAAGGGAAGAATTTTTTTTCCTAGAGAAATTCTTGCATCTTTCCTAAAGCAAACAAAAATAGCAAGTAGTTTTATGTCCTTCACACAACCTTTTCTTTCTGTGCAGGGTCGGGACGCAATGACCACTCATATCACCCCCGGCAAGACGGAAGAGTGACCCCTCTGAGCAGGAAACTGCGGTCATGGAAATGTCTAAATAACATTCTTTTTTGTTGTTAGTGCTTTTTACAGTAGTAAAACTGACAGAGAAGCGAACAAAGAAAATAGTCTACATCGGACCCTTTGAAACTTACAAGGGGAGGGGAAATTATGTAATTTGACAAAATGGCATCCGTAGGACACTCGCAGGACCAGGGGATAGATGTATTTCTCTGGCCCTGGGACACTCGCCTTTTCCTTGGAGGTGGGGGCCTATGGGAGTGCTTCTTTGGGTTTGTTAACACGGTTGTAAAAGCAGTAAAAGGCTCTTTCTTTCGTGGGTGTGAGAAGTGGTATTCCTGTTTTCAGTCAGCAAAGAAAGAGTAGAAAATGCATAGTATATCTTAGAGAAGGAGAAAAAAAGACTTAGAGAGGGAAACTCCCTCTCTTTACATTGCTTTTCTAGTATTAAATACTGACAGCGGCGAACAGCTGAATAATTCATCTTATTAACTGTATGGATTAAATTATGCCAGTCAACTTTAAATTCACCAATTTATTTCATTTTTGGTAAGTTGAAGCCATTAATTGTTACAAAAAACCAAGAAATAAATTAGTTAAAAAACTGAAAAAAAGTGGACAGGAAATGTATTAATATTTGAACTAAATTTTGATGTAGTATGTTTCGCATCTGATGAAACTAATGACTTGGGTTTTTACATTTAGCAAATAAAAAAGGCTAAAAATCTTGAGAGTCAATGAAGTTATTTTTTTTATTGGTCAAGCATAATTCTAATTTAAATTACAATTATTACACTTTATTAAGCTAATTATAGAGTGAATATTTAACCTAATTAAACACAATCTCCAGGAAAAACTTTCTTTATGTAACAGGAAAGACGAGTTTTAAGATCATTGCTAGAAATTAAATCTATCATAATAATATTGTAAATATGTCTAAAAAGTAAATTTATGTGAAGTAATGAGGAAAGAAAAAATTGGGCTAAAAAACTGATGAAATGGAACGCAATTTTTGCTTTAAAAAAGTTTTTATATCGTAAGATGAAAATATAATTATATATCATGCTTCTTCTTTATCAGGAGAAAAATATAAGATTTATTGATTTGAAGCAATGAAAGTTGATTGACTTTCATTACAACATTCCAAAGTATTGTTAAATAATTATGCTTAAAAATATTTTTAAAAAATTACAAAAATAAGGAGAAAATCTCACAGCAACTAAACTGGCATCATATTGAAAGATAAAAAAGTTGAAATTTAATAATGTGTAAAAATTATTTTTATGTGATAATATTTTTTGAGTTTTAGTTGAAAAAATTCCCAATTCTTGCTTAATTTTTAATTAATTAAAATTTAAAAACTTTCTGAGATGTATATTCCTACGCTCTTATAGTATGTTTGTACCAAATTTGGCGGCTTTAGATTCAACGAACTGTAGAACATCAACAGACAGACAACAACCTACACATACATTCTTTTTTATTATTTATTGACAATTTGCATACAAAAGCATGATAAGAAGCAAAACATAGAAATAAGACTATTGTACTCCGTGTTAGATTTTATTGCTTAAAAAATAAAATGCATCTATAACTTATAATTTTCTTGTTTTCAACTGTCTTGCTTGAAATTGATTTAGTACAAAAGTTCAATTCTTTACATGTAAAGAGAAATTGTTCGTCTTATATAAAAATCTGCAGTTTTTGTCCAAACTTGATGAAATTTTTCGCATGTGCTCTTTAAAACAAAAGGAGAATCACTGTTTATTTTCAAAGTCCTGTAGTTAATTAAAATTTCAGTTATTAAAAATTGAGCAAGATTTTATTGTTTTCCCCGCGAAATCTTTCAAAACTCATTTCAGAAGAATGATTTTTTGATTATTTTAGAAATTCAAAAAATTATTTTTGTAATGATATAAATTTAATGACAAATTGCGAAAATATTATTACTACAAATCACTAAACTAATAATCATTAAAAGAATTTCCTTCCCTCACTCTTACAAAAAAGTACTCTACTAATGGACAACATTTCTCCTTCACGCTTTGTCGCTAAAACCGTATAAGAAAAATTTAACCTAAAGAATTTAAAATCAAATATTTTTCATAATATTTTCGTTATTTTACTCGGGAAATTGATTTTAACCCTGTAGGTGAGAAGTTTATTGGTATTAGACTTGGTGCAAACCTTCAACCTGGTTGGTGCATCTAAAAATAATATGCTATGCTAATCAATTCTTTTGCTTTAGTTTGAACTCATTTAATCCAGCTTAGATGAACTATTAGAATTTAATTTTGGGTAGGATGGACCCTGAAGAACGAAGTCAAAATAAAATCATCACTGAGAGTTTGTCTCCATCCTCATTAAAAAGTACTTACAAATACAAATTTGTAGGATGTCCAAAATAAATTTCTGAATTCAAAATCTCTTGCCACCATCTGGGTCAAAATATATTGGAAAACCAGACAATGATCTCGTCTGCAGAGAAAAGTGTCTTCTCTGTGGAGCTTGCAAACCGTTTTGCTAAGATCCACCGAATATGATTAAATTTAGTATATCCATACACTCATTCTTTATCAAAGGATTTGTAAACAACTAGTGGAGGGATTATAACCATTGCTAAGAATAACCGCTTAATAACTAAAATATTAATTATCCATGAGTCTTTCTCTTCATTAGAATTTAGTTGGAATACTTCATATTTAGATTTAGTTCAGTTGAGAGTTCCGATTATGGTTAACCTTCAACGCGGCAACGTAGAAAGTCGCTCTTCTGATGACTATCTCTAAAACTGGCCTGCCGCAGAAATCTGCTCTCTCGATAATTGCTCTTAAAACCGGCTGACGTAGAAAGATTGTTCTGTTTATTACGCGAAAACCGGCTCCGGACGTAGAAATCGCTAGTGCTTTTCCCCTCGCTCATAATAAGCGAAGGAGTCATCGCTTTGAAGGTCGTTTTGTGGTTTTCACTGGCAATTGAATTTAAACCTTTGGGAATAAACTTTTTGAGGGAGAGGAATAACGTTATTCTGAAGCCAAAGTTATCAGGATAGCTTTTGTGATGGTGAACAGTAAACTTTATCATTGATTTAAATATTTGATGTTTCACTGCAATTTTAATATCGATAAAAAAAACTAATGAAATTATTAAAACTGGTGTAAATTTTCTGAAACAGGAAACCTCTCATGTTTACAGCGATCATAACAATTATTTGTTATTGTTCACATGACAGGTTGAATTTTCTAAACTGTTGATGAAATATGGTGCATAAGCAATACGTAACTGAACGAAGTAATGA